>VCRD01001961.1:71995-82783 GCA_006783055.1 Trinorchestia longiramus
CATTCACAGGGCTCAGTGATGCGAGGTGACTACAGCAGCAGCAGCAGCAGCTTGCTTTGTTTACAGCAACGTTTTCACTCTCTGATCCTGTTGAAGGATGTTCTGTTTTAAACGTACAAGCTCAATGCTTTAATCTTTAGAAAATGCTTTCCAATTCTCTTTGATTTACACGCCTTACGGAGCGTGTGTGTATGTATGTACACTTGTTGGTTGTGATGTAATCAGTTTAGTTGTCCCGTAGAATTGATTTGTTTAGAAATTTTTCCTATGTCATACGTCATTAAAGTTGGCACTCTCTAAAAACTGATTCTTACGACCCATTCAGCTCTATTTCCTGTGCCCTGCTAAATTTTTTCTCATGCTAAGCTATTTTTTAGAAATAGCCCTGCACCGATTGCACTATGTAAATACCATGTATGGTGTCTCCACGCTTATTGCAGTATTTTCCATACTTTGTGACTCGTCAAAGTATTATCCATGTTTAATGGAATATTCTATGAGTCATAAATATTAAATCTTTAATATTCACGACTAGTGTGTATGCACGTTAAAAATAACGGGTTTTAATATCATGCATTTGAAGGAAGAACTTAAAGCAACAGATTCTCAGACCTAATCAGAAAGTCTACGGATTTAACTGCCAGTATTGAAGGGAGATACCCATTGTATTAATATAAGAAAAATTACGTACAAAAAATATATAAATTTGCTTATTCAAGAAGACACATGGTGTTGTATTATATAGTGTTGATTAGTGTAATTTTTTTTCAAACCGAGGCTTTTGAAAACATAATTTCTAACGTTTGATGCAGTATATATTATGAAGTCCTCTTTGCGCTGCTAATAAAGATCCATTATGTTTGAAACAACTTTACACTGTTCTTAATAGTTGTTCCTTGCCGTATATCGTCAATTTTAATTACTTTATAATAGTAGTGTTTAAGAACACAAAATATCTTTTGCATCAGTATACAAGATACTTGATGAAAAATCTAAGATTTCCTTCTTCAATTGATATGTAAAACACTTTTTTGTCTTTATAAGGTTTTGTTTCACAGCTATTTAAAAAAGTAAAGTGACGTTTGCTCCACCCTGCTCTAATAGTAATATTAGAATGTGTGGCTATACTTTTTGCACAGAAATGCTCTACGGTACGGATCTCCGATACCATCAGTCATTATGATGGTTGTGCAGAAGCAGTTTTTTCTGTCGGTAGTTGAATAAATTAGTGAGTAATACACCAAGGCTCCAGTGTGTGAGCAGTCCAGTGTGTCACCTGAGTTCCCAAAGAGTGAGGTAAGTACATTTAATCAGGCGATGTATATGGATAAAATATATATAGGGTGACCCCAAAAAAATTGACTGGAATCCTGTTAGGACCATTATTTATTGATGTCTCAAATAATATGAAGTTTGATTCATATATGCACCAAAAAACATAATATCTATCATATGCATGTAATTGGTATTATAGATACCAATAAATAATGATAAAATTTCGTTTCACTAGATTTTCGGAGACACGGTAAATATTGCTTACTATGTACGAGTGTATTCTGAAATTCCTAAAAATGAACCATCCAACAAGGTAAGAAGAAAAAGAAGGGTAACGAGAAACTCTTGGAAATAATCCATTTTATTTTAATTACTAACAACTCTTATGCACTAGCAAAGTACTTTACAAAATCACGGAAACAACGGACGACTAGAGTAACTATACACCGTAAGATATCAACTGTTGATAAATTCTTTTCTAGAAACAAATACTCTTTTAAAGACAATGAATAAAAACTACATAAACAAAATACAAATTAAATGTAAACCAAATTCTTGGCATTTCGTACAAATTAATCAAAGTCCTGTAAAGATTTATTGCCTGCATTTAAATGTAAACAATAAAAACTAAAATCAGTTCTTAACATCGTTCACGTTTTCCAAATATATTCCATGAAATTTTCACGTCTATTGTAACGAAAACAAAGCTCACCGTGACATCCTGTTCATTTTCGAAATTTACGACTATGTATGCTTTAAGAATTGATTTCATGAATGTGGGAAACGGAAAAAAGGCGTAAAAATTTATTGTGAGAACATTTTATTTCCCGCACCCAAACTTGAAATCATGATTTTCAAATCGTGTGAGTTAGTTAGATGAAAATCAGTAGAAAGCGAGCTAAACTAAACTAAATCAATTGCTAATTTATATGAGAAGAACGAGTTCAGTCATCTGAATTCACTAATCATTTCGTAAAAAAAGAACCAGTTGCAAAATTTTCGTGCCTGTAAACTTCACAGAGAGGCGCAAGCTCAGTGTCAGCGTTGCAATATTTCATGACAGGCTTTTTCATGACGTAAACTTTTGAGTTGCCTCTTTTTTGAAATGAATCTTGTCACCGTCAGAGTTATTGCACCAGGATAAAAGTGGCATAGTCTCGAGAGGCCTAAATTAGAGTAAATCGGGCGCATTTCTTTCATTGTTTTATTTCTGTTTCTTTATCTCTACATCTCGTCATTTTGTGCAGATTTCGGAAGAGATAATGATAGTTTATTTTTGTTAAATAAATTTACTTGGGTAATTCATTTCGCAAACCTACATAAGTTATTCAACCGAGTGAAACAGTGTGATAACAATACAATCACATATTATCATTTAGCAAATAAACAAGTAAACTAACTGCGATTGTGATAAATTATGAATTCGATTACCATAACGGCGAAAAATATAATTTTTATTATCAAGTTCAGAATTAGAGCAAATTATAGGCAGTGATCAAATTCAGTTTTTTACGCATCAATTCGGGGTTTACTTGAATGCAAGTGCATATACTTCGTATTAAATAATTACGAACCTTTCTTCTCGGAGTGTTTTTTCATGTAGAAATATGTAGGTCTTGCATGAAGCTTTATTTTGAGTCCGAGGCATGCCATTGATGAGATTGAGAATCGAATGATACTGCTTTGTATTATACATGATTATTCAGCTTACGGAGGAAAAATGCAGGCCTTAGAAATTTTGTTCTGGGATATTAAGTAATTCGGGCGTGGATCCCCAAGATTATTTCCAACTGTTGGTACACGTTTAATTTTTGTTAACACGGAATCTCGCCTGTTAATAAAATAATATACTTTTAGTTGTGAAGTACGACGAAAAGAGTGAAATAATTGAAAAAACCACCAGTGTGCCACGTTACTTGCTTGTTCATGGTACATCCAAATTTAATGTCTCAATATTCATAAAGACGACAGTAACTGTGCCTATAAAACTATTATCTTCATTAATCATAACTGACTGGATGAACTTCATAGCGTCGTGAAAAACGTGAAAATATTCGACATGTTTTCACAATTGATGTTCCACTTTCTTTCGTAAATTCCTTGTGGTTCCAGACGAGACGAGAAGTCATTCCAGCTTATCAGTTCAAACTGGAAGTGATGAGGCAAGTTGGGTTTGTCCAGCCTGGCTGCGAGTAGCTTAATGTATCCTGTGACACAGTTGCCGGCCATTATATGCTGCGCAGGAAGACATTATTGCGGCGTTGAATCAATTTACTAGTCTCTAAATCGCTGAAGTTTTACGAGGCAGTTAGTAGTTGTGTCGCGCGTCGTCGCTGGTGTAGCATTGCAGGTAGCAGGAAGTAAAGTGTTGAACAGGAAGTAAGAGAAGAAAATACGAAGGCAGAAAAATATTTTCGTGTTTGTAAGAAACAGAACGCGTCTTAATTGCACCTGAGTTAGAAAAGCGAGTGACGCTATAGAAGTTGGAAGAAAGAGGGAAGTTCAAAACGAAGGTAAAACTCCGTAACGTTAAGAACACGAGTCGAAAATAAAAAACAATTTACAGATTTACAAAATTAGTGCACGAATATAAAGACACTAAAAATTACATAAAATGGAAGAGGGAAATTCTATAAAGAATACTGTTTAGGCATCAAATAAGAAGTGGAAGAATAAAAATAATGAAGGCAAACCACGTATTAAAGACAACAAAATACACTAAAAATATATTAAAGTAACCAGCAGTGGGAAATTGTCGCTGACATCCGTTCGATATTGCAATATAATTGCAAAAAAGTCTGAGTTTGGAAAAATAGAATGAAGCAAAAAGTATAAACAACTGGAAAAAACGTAAGAAACTTAACATGCCTTTCGCCAAAACCTGCTTTACCGAGCAACAGAGAGACAGAAATATTAGAAATGTCGTTATTCAAAAGAAAAATGAGAAAATTGAGTTCGAAGTAGGGCGAAACAATATAAAACACAAAGAATGAACCAAGCTTCAGAGCTGGAAGACATGCTCCATCTCAACAAAAGTTTTATTTATTTTCTCATATTGTGAGCTAAATTAAGTCAGATCTTGATTGCGTTTCTGTGTGAAAACATCAGGTCGTTAAATGAACGATATTCGAATTTAATTGGTTTTTACTGTATTTTTGTGTGTCCAGTTGCTTCAAGTAATATTTATTTTTTAATGAACTTTTAAAGTTTTTAAGTTTCATTTTTTGCAGCATTATGTAACTAAGGTTCACTAATTCTCGCTTGTTAACAAGAGTGTATCTGAAAGAGTATTTTAGATTCATAATGCTCTATGCATTTGAAACCAGCAAACTTGCGTTTAAAGCAGCTCGAAATATTCCCTCAGGATATGGAGGAGACTGTCTCAATAAAAGACCTCACAGAAGAGGGCGTGTATCACTCAGAGGAGAAGATTTCCGCCTTAAAGATGAAGACCAAACATGACGCTCTATTGAGTTAGATGACAAGCTCCTTATGACATCACTTGAAGAAGTGCCTGCAATATCAGTTGAAAAATCCTAGCTCTTTCAGACTACTTTTTGCTCTGTCTTTTGAAAAATCGTTTAAACAGGTAAAATTTAAAACGCCATGTAGAAATTGAGACTAATATTTTAGAATTTTTTAGAGACTGGACTTTTCCTCCAATAGGAATAGAAACTTTACGAGTAGATGCCAAGAAGTCATATGCAGATTATCATGGAAATTACACTGACGATTGAATTTCTTAAAATTTAAATATTCAATCACACGTTTGCTGATTTAAAATCCAGTCACTACTAATTTCACGATCTGATAAAATACCTTCCTTCAAAGACATAACATTAAAACTATAAAAACATTGTTGAGAATTTACGATTAAATGATACTATTCAGATCACATTTTCAAGGAATTAAAAATTGTACAATTAGAAGTGATACGTGACACTGCTAATCCCAAAAGGTCTACAATGAATGCCTAGTGCTATCGAGTCATTTTTAACGCGTTGCTTCTGCTGCACTCGTATGCAAAATACTGTTGTTGCAAAGAGGCCAGCTAACGACTGTTTTACGCTGAGCTTACAGGATAAATTTCTGTTTATTTTCTGCTTACGTATGTTATAGGCAAAATGACTGATAAGAAGTAAGCTATGTCTGTATGTTGCTCAGCTAGCAGAGTTTCTGATTCTCTTTAGTTGTACGCAAAAAAGCTGTCTTGATCCATGCAATTATAATTTAGTGCTAAATTTATACTGCATTTGCCTGCTTCTGTTCGTTTGAAAGTAGCACTTCATAGACCAGGAAATACAGCTTCAGGCTAAGTCCACAGAACAAAATTCTCTAAATCGAAGGTAATAGCAGGAATAATTTACACGCAGAGCTGCAGAGCGCAAGTGACAGTTTTTTATGGGATTTTGTAGGAGCGAAATAATTTTTTCGCATTTGGCTTACAGAAAAGTTTTTGTCTGTTCTCTGACGCAGTTGAACGCTTGATTTCTAATGCAGATTACTTCTCAATGCTTTTCAGTGTCAGTCCCTGCATGATATTGCGCACTTTGAACTTTAGTTAGTAATTGTTGTCACTCCATGTGGAAATAATTTTTTCTCTTTGTTTTGATGAAATGTTGAAAGCAGTTTGTTTGGAAAAATACATTTATTTTGTAACGCAAACCAGTGGTTAATATATATAGGTTGTAAAATGAATGATGCAGGTAAATCATTTTTATATTCACTGTTTAACGATTCTGCGTTTTCAGAAGAAAAGTTATTTCTTGAAAAATGAATGTTCTTAACATCGTTGTGTAATCAGGATGCGGCAACATAACTTTTTTTTAAAGAACTTCATTTGAAAAAAAGAAGTTATGTTGCTACATCCTGTACCATGAGTCAAACTTTTTTATGATGAAGCCATTGAGTGGAGTCGCATCCATCGAAGTCATTACAGAAACCAGAAGCTGCTTTCTTCATTAACTAAGAACATTTTACGACCGGCAAACTAAAGAACATAAAAACTGGGATATTTTTTTGTAACTTTTTAGCGGAAGGTTAGCTGTATATTAATAGAAAATGAAAATCAAACTAAATTATTGCGATTGGAAAAACAATCTGGTATACTATCGTAGTTCATAATTGACCGTCTTAGTGAATTCTGAATTCATGGTGAAGTGGTCTCGAAAACGACGTCATTTCAAACACGGATCAGTACAAAAATAACGTAAAGTAATATTTTAGTAATAAAACAATTTTATGATCCTCGTATTTCACATCCAGCTCCGAAACGTTAGGTAAGAAAATAATCTGGACTCAATATGACAAGGGAATAAATATATTAACGCATCACGTCACTGTAAAAAACATTTAATTTTCGGACGAGTATATCAAATTTCGAAAAACACATTTCTTGTGATATGGTTTCATTTTGATATGCATCTAAAAAATCTATTTACATCCGATGTACATTCTTTTCTATAAAAAGTCGCCAGGAACCATCTTCGGCTGCTGTGTCAAAGTTGGGAGGAACAATGATGGCAAAAGCTCATTAAGTATCGAACGAGTTCATGCAAAGAGAAAAATAGGAAAATATGCATCCAAGAAATTCATTTTTTTTGACGTCCAAAAGACATTTGGTACAGCGAAGGATTTTACCTTGATTGAATGTTGCAAAAATCATTATTATATGATTAAATTTAAATGAAATACCAATTGCTCCCTGGAAGAAAATTGTTTCTGTGCAACTAGAAAATTATTTGTGATGGTGGCCGGGAAACTAAATTTATTGTGTTAATAACTTATAACATTATAATGGAGCTTCCAAATTAATAAAAACTAAATCTCTGGAAATCTGTTTAAAGTGTTGATAAAAATTTGTTCCTGAATTGTCATGATATTCATAACGTTTTTCACTAAATTTTAAGTCATTAGTCATTCCTTTGAAAAAATGCAATGTCCCTGATGAATTAAAACAAATTATTTACGGTTTGCTAAATATCTCATGATACATTATTCGAAACTTTAGAAATCTATCTGGAACACCATACGTTAAAGACATGATATTATTTTCCAAGTATTAGCTGCATCGGAATTAAACTTCAACAAAAACTCTGATTATTGAATGCAAACTATGGATTAATTTCCATTGCAAACCGTCATTGAAATTCAGTCCAAACCGTCATTGAAATTAAGTCTAAACCGTCATTGAAATTAAGTCCAAAGAATGAGGAGCAAAGCGACGTACGGAAGCCTTGATTCTAGGTAATGATTTTTCTCTACTTACTTCTGCTACGATGATATGATCCATTGTTTGATTTTGATACAAAATCATTGAAGTAACTTAAAATATCAAAAAAAGTGGACGAAAAAGACCTAATTTAGTTTACAGGGGAAATTGAGTGAAAAGATGTTTTAGAAAATCAAATTGTCCTTTGGAAGTGAAACGAAGAAGTCTCTACTTGATGATACGTCATAGTTGTTATTAAAGCATTAAATAATTAAGATCTGAATAAGCGTGATATTTCACTGCTTACGCATGAAATATTTACTCAAAAAATGTATTTGATACTTAAAAAGTGGTGAATGGGTTAATCAATCAACAAATTAATCATGAATTTTATCATAAGTATTGTTGCAATATGATTGAAGAAGAAATTGTTTTCAAGAAACTGAATGAATCTTGGCCTCATATCGTTCATGTCCCATCATTATTTTTTGTAACTTAAGTTAAATTTTGGAAAATATTATTTTCTCTACGACAAATGGAATAAATTAGAAAGTAAAATAGAGTGGTGGACAAAAGGGGAAAGAATATAGTAGATCAAGTAAATAAATAACATAAAAACTTTATTGGTCGAAGTTAAAATCTTCAGCCGTGGAAGCTCTGCGTAGCTGTTTGTTAATTTCGACAGTCGTCGGAAGCCCACTCGTTGAAGGACCTGTTGGAGACCTGAAAATGCAGTACAGAAAAATTTTGATACGACCACACGAAACTGAAATTCCACTATTTAATAATGCACAGTTTGTTGCTTGCTTGGTTCGTCTGTCACGCTCTTAAGGATTTAGATCGGAGGAAATTCAGTACCTGTATTAGAAGCATTATTCTGAGTTTCACAACCTCTGAACGTTTCTAGCTTCACGTTCTGAGTTTCACGACTTCTGAACGGTTTTCGTTTTCCGTTCTGAATTTTACGACTTCTGAACTTTTTATGCCTCACGTTCTGAGTTTCATAACTTCTGAAAGTGCCCAGCTTCACGTTCTGAGTTTTGGGTTTCACGACTTCTGAACGTTTCTTCCTTCACGTTCTGAGTTTCACGACTTCTGAACGTTTCCAAGCTCAGACATCGTCTAAGACCAACATTATTCGTATTGGCCAGGTGCAGTGTAAGCTGAATCTGCACCAGGTAAAAAGTAGAATAAAATTTTTATTTGGGCCCCAGAAAATTCCTCAGCGAGCATGAATAGTGGTCGAGTACGATGTTTTTTTCAGAATTGTGGCGCAGTTAAGCTGCAACTGAAAAATTCCGTATAAAGCATTTAAAGTTTGCTAATTTTTGATACTAATATAAAAATATTCACTCATTTATTCATTGAAGCATTTTTAACGAATATTTACTCAATATATTGAGCTTGTTAGCAAGTTTTACTTTGAGAATATCGCTACATGATGCGTACAAAACATGCTTCAAATTTTATGTAACTCCTAGAAGCGAGCAAGTACTGCTTAGTTTAGAAAATATATTTTCCGCTCATTTTAAACAATGCAGGAAACTCCTAACCATTTCTCTAACTACTTTTGAAAAGGAGAAAACAAGGCTGACTTTCGATGTCTGCCTTTCCACAAATCCAATTTTCCGCAGACAAACTTGTTTCTGAAGCCTACTCGCACTGGTGTCTCGAGAGTCAATACCTTCCAGTGCTTCTTTAAAAGAAGCCTCAAGCAAGAAGTTCATCCCTCTGGTCTTGACTCGAAAGTTTATGTGTTAATCCATTGGAATCCGTTTTAGCAGTATAACACCTTTTCGTTCCAATGTGGTACTGAAGGAGTGACTGAGATCACCATCGACAGCTCTCATCAGTAAATGGAATTTCAAATCATTAAACCCAAAAGAACGTCGATTGCTTTTTCATTAGTGGAGCTGAACATGTCCCAAGAATACCCTGAATGATTTTTTACCTGAGCATTCTCGAAGTTTTTTACCGTGTTTGCGTGAGGCTTCAAAAAGTAATTGTTAGCAAAGTCGCTGACTCTCATCACAGAATGAAAATCTCGTTCTTTATTCCCGATTTGGTTTTGAATTTACCTTCATACGTGAGCTACCTGCAAATTCCGAACTGTGGAATGAGTTGTTTGTCCTTTCATTCATGCAAGTATCTACTTTGGTTGAGGGTAAAAAGATTTTTCAGTCACTGACAAAACTACCGATTATTTAATCAGTAAATGGGAGTTCCTCTTCCAAAGATTCCAAAGATATTTGAGTGAACGTTCATTATTGAAGTCCAACTTTCAGCATGTATCATGCAGAGATTTATTTTCCTGTAAACATTTTACGTATGAATTTTTTCAGTACTTGCTGTCAAAAAATGACTACATTCATGGGCGTAATTACATATATATTCCAGGCACCCTTCGCACATGAACTATTGCTGGGAGCTATCAAAGTGCATCCAATCTGTGGAAAGCATTCGCAGCTCTAACATTTTATCGTCTTTGAACTGTTCAAAAGATCAAAACAACATCAAATCAAGCTCTAAGGAAAAAAGTTGTCTCTACGGATAGTGATTGCAAATCAGAAAGGTCTGATACACTTTTCCTCGTCAACTAAGTAATCCAATCGATCAATCTCATGAATGAATGAAAAATTCAAGCTGTTCCCTATGAAATGTTTGCCTTGTACGCAATATTTACTTTGAAGTTATTACTCGTGAGGAAATGTGTTTAAGGCAATATCGGACCTTTCGATGAAAGAAAAACGTGAAGATAAAATGGATCAGAGATGAGGAAGATGCAGCGTAAGACGAATTCACAGATGTAGCCAAGAGATTTGGCTGATTTCAACTGTTGGAAGTCGTAAAAGAGTTTCAACATAAAATAAGTTGCCAAATGGTTGGCAGTCGTAAAAGAGTTTGGACGTAGTTTATATCAATGAGCTATACATACTTTAAGTTAGGGCACCTTGCTCTTTGACAGGTATACGGAAGATAAGTAATTATAGCTAGTATTTACCCTATTTAGAGAAAAAGTTGAGCTCTGTGCTTCCATGTAATATTTACAAGAAGTAACACCTGATTATATCTTGTGTTTAAAATCTGTGTCAAGCAGAGGACTTAAATATGGAAATCGATATCCTTAATAAAGTAATCCTTCTATAAGCGAAAATATTGTGCCTACTAAAATGAATCAATAACTGATTGTTTTTATTGATTTATTAAAATTCTAGTTTTATAGGGGATTATGATCTTGAAATCAATATTTTCATATATATATATATATATATATATATATATATATATATATATATATATAT
>VCRD01001961.1:88024-114907 GCA_006783055.1 Trinorchestia longiramus
ACATAAAAGAAAACTTTTATAGTGATCATGACTCATTCAAACATCATCATGCGATATGATGCTTAGGATTCGCTCAACTTAAGAATGTTAGTTCTCAACCGAAAATACGTGGTAGCCTATGTTTTATTAACATTTTCAGTCTATTGAATTGTCTTAAATCCATTTTCTAATTGGACAACAATTACATGCGTGGAAAAACTGAGCAACTGTGTTACGAAAATAACTATTTTCTAAACGCTGGTGCTTAAAGTTGAAGTACTAAGTAAAGTATTTCGACTAGATCGGAGACGCGTTGGTATAACACAGTTTCCCCACTGTACTCCGTAGGCGCTCGGGAAGTTTAAACAAGCAACTAACTTTCCAGACGACAAACTCATTTCATTGAACGTGGAGGACTTTGAAATTGGTCAGGTACTTAGTTGTGGGTAACGTAACTTCTCTTTGTATTTATAAACTCGTTGGAAAAAGGAGCCATAGCCTTACGCAAATACAGGAAGACTTGTGTTTGGTATTGTTTCGTGTTGATACTCTCAGGGTTCTAGAGTTGACTTTGTACTAGTCAATGAACCGATAACTAAGAAACTTCCTCGTAAAACCAAACCCCATGGGCTCTAGAAACTTAAGTTTACGTACACTAAGATCCATAATTAAGGATAAAACTCATTTTGCTAAGTTTTCAAGTAGAAAAGTCTATAGTTTTATGGCGGAGAGTCACTTCATATTTGTGCTTATATGTTTTGTGCGAAAAATTATTCTAAGCTGCACAAGTAAGATAAAAAAGTTCTTGAAGGGATAATAACAGATTTTTCTATTGCTTTTAATATTAATTAAATAAATTGGTACGAAGCGAAGAAGTTTTAAAATACCGTCAGGTTTCAACGGTCAATACATGAACGCAATATCGTTTCTGGAAAATGATTTTGTTAGTTAGGTATCACAATTGATAATAAACATCGGAACAATAGGAGAGATAATATTGAAAATTAACATTATTATAACTTAAAAAGAATATTTTCACTACAGTGGTACTTCCACAAGAAAATATTTGTGAGTAAATATATCAGCAACGTTTTCCTAGAATGCAAAGGTTATTTACGCAACTTAGTAACGAATATTTGATGAGAATTGGTGTGTAAGATTTGGTCAAAAACACCTTTTGTTATTTGAAACATGAAACGAATACGATACATGTTATCTTTAAAGAGAGACTGAACATAAATAGGGCTAACTTTTTATAACGTCTAATCCATCTTTTTAATATCTTATGTATATTAAACAATGTACACAATATATTATCTAATATTATTTAAGATATAATGTTTAATATATACTGAATGAGCAAGTAATTCAATTATATTTTTCGCGGTTAACATATACATGTATGCTGGAGATATATATATATATATATATATATATATATATATATATATATATATATATATATATATATATATATATATACAAACGTATATGTGGTACTTACATAAATAAGGAATAAATCTTACGTGAAAAGACCTACCAGATAAACTGTACGGGAAGAGTCCTGAGTCCCCTATCCCCAAAATATTGGGGGATAATTTCTTTAAAATTTCACATAAAAGATAAAAATAGTCTTTCACAGCACGATCTTGCTTCAACATCTTTTCATCGTACCTTAAAACATATTCCTCAATTCCATTATCAACACTCATTTTGTACTATTCTGCTTTCAACCTTTTTGATGCTAAAATAAGTCCTTATTACCCAATGGGATAAACTCGTTTTCCCCTACAGAAGAATGACTGAGGAGCTTTGCCGTACGAATAATAAGCGACCTTGTGAGGGAACAGAATGTGTTCCCGGTGACAGAAGTCACATTTCACCCCACGGCTACGTGTGTGGGGTGCAAGAAGTCTTCTTATCGGCCTTTCTGGAAGCCTTCCGTGCCCGACCTTCTCAGCAACCCCGACAAATGACGCAAAAACTTGGCGCGCCTCGACAATACATGGTGAAAAAGCCGACATTCTGTTGTCCCCAAACCGATTGGGTAACGGGGTAGAAGTTTGACGAAAACAAGGCGCAGGAAGACTGCTGCGTAGCGGCTAGGGGTGTTTCGTGTGGGGACAGCCATTCAGTGGAAACCAGATATGGTAGGACTGTCGTCATGTTACGTTTTGTACTGCGATTCAAGAAGTTGGTCAAAAAACATTAAAAATGAGTGAATGCGTTTTCTTTCTCACACCTAAGCAGGCTAAATAAAGCACAGGAGACTGTCGAGAAATAATTCTGATGAAGCACTAAAGAAACTAATTCTAGAAATGCAAACTAGTCCTAATGTAGCGCTGGATACAATAATTCTAATGGAACAGAGTATCCAGTGTATTTAAAAAAACTTGGATAAGATTCTCGTCGAAAATTTGAGTATGACGAGCTATTTATTCAACTGTCCTCTTAACCCTTGTGTGGTGTTCATATTGTTGTTACTCAGCCAGTGTTTGTGGGTCTGGTGGACCTGTTGCATTTTGTGTTTTTTAATGTCTCACAATCGAACACTTTTATGCTAAAATACACAACAGATGTTCACTTCATCTTAATTACAAGCAGAATAAGTAGTAAAAAATTTAGCGGCACAAATGAAAATGTGTCCCATAGACTTGAACACCACACAAGGGATAAATAAGCTTTGTTTTTTAGGATTTAAATTCCATAATATTACTATTATAATTGTTATTATATTCCTGATATATGGTATAAAACTAGAATATAGATGTAAGTAATGTATTGATGTGCAGTACAGATATAGCCCTTAGAATTTCAGGTGTCATGAAAAATTATATATGAGGGCTATTTTTTCTACCTTCGATGCGCTAAAAAAAAAATTTACATAAATGATAATTTTGTTACCAAAAGTATTGTAGGGTTTTATTTATTTTCCTACGCAATTGTCCAAACGGATACAACCTGATTGTCTGAGGTACAAGCAATTGAAATGGCAGCTACGATCGATGTTCCCGCCAAGTGTGAGTTACGAAGTGTAATCCGTTTTCTGCATGCAGAAAGACGCAGTGCAGCTAACATTCATCGCAGGATGAACAAAGTGTACGATGACAGCTTTATGAATCAGAGTGGTGTACGGGAATTATGTAGGAAATTTAAAGAAGGGCGAATCAACGTCCATGAAGAAGCTCGACAAGGGTGCCAGTTGTGGTGGACTTGTGGCCTTGTTGCCCAAACACATAAATCGTTTCATTTTATTGTCACCACTAGATATAAATGCTAATTGCAGGCATCACCCAGGGTCAGTGAACTTAACCTTTAAATGAACCATATACCATAAAGGATTCGAACTTAACTTTTACTTATAATTACTAAGTTATTCTTCAAGCACGTCTATACAGCGATTAGTATCATTATCCCATTAGCGCCCATCATACTATCATATGTATAGTAGGTTAAGTCCATAAGAAATCATACACTTAGCCCATTCTAAAGTTGGGCATAAAAAATTTGTAGACAAAAGGGGAAATTTACGCAATGTTTCGTTCGGTGGAGAAATAACTTCCCCACTAAGCTAATTTAGCCTATTTAGTCTGTCTTCATATTAGGACAGTCGGCGTTAACGGGTTATTGTTACCTATCCAAACCGAACGAATTCAAAACATTCACGATTTAGTTACTGGGGTCAGTGTGAACAAGCACCAGTGCGTATATTAATATGTGTAGATTAAATATGTGCATTGATTGGTTAAATTTTGCAAGTAGAAACTTTTATCAGTACTAAAGACCATTGAAGGAACGAGGCAAATTTTTACAACTAATTTGAACGTTTAGTTCATCTCCTTCAGTATTCTATTATAAAAATAATTGATCATCTTCTAGCGGTACAGAATTTGTATCAGAAACACACTATGATGAGCGTAAAACTTTAAAGATAACCAAGTAAAATGCATGTCCGAAATCGACTTAGTAACACTGAATTTGTAGCACTCTTCGCTGCAGACATCCATCGTTACACTCAATTTGTACTTGCTACCAGAGTGCTACAAGTTGCCCACTGGATTTGATGTTGAAAATAAAACCCAATGTTTTTAAGGTGTTATTTATCATGACACAAATTCCGAGTACACTTTTAACAACCTGAAAAATGTCACGAAGTTATATTGATTTCGTATTATAACATTTATTCGCTCCAGCAGAAAATTCCTTCATCAATCTTGAAGGGAAAATCTGTAGTAATCTCTGAACAAAGTAAAGCTATGCAAACTCTTAGCAATTGCTTACAAGTTGTGAATTTTAAGACGAACGGTTTGTTCCGAAAATACACTTACAGTTTGAACAGATGACTGAGTTTACTCCTGCCAATTTTACAGAAATTCTGTCAATTGTTGAAAGAATTCTATGGCAATAAATTAGAGAATCGTGTAAAATTGCCGTTTCCTGAAAGACCTCATTCAGAAGTATTGTAGAGCAAATTACTACAATAGTTTTCAATCAAATTGTTCTCACTTTGTGTACAAAAAGTCCCGGCGAAGAATTAGGTTGCATTATGAGTGTAACCCAGTACATTAAAAAAATGCTACCGATTTTTTGCTCAATTTAGAAAGAATTCTTACGCTCAGTCTGATGGTCCCTTGGTGATGATATATGAACAACTCTATTTTACTCATAGGAAATAATTACTTTTCTTATTGTCAGCACACAATTGTTCTAGCCGAATTTCCTCGTTAGTATTCAAAGCTATAAGGCACTTGGGAAATAACTCTCATTGTGATTGAGAGAAACTTCAACTTTGTACTGGTCAGCCGTCGTCCTCTGGAGATGCCTAACTTATCATCGCAAGTTGTGTTCAGAAATTGATTGTCTGGCGGAGGGAGCGTTTGTTGACGTCATCTCCAGACACACTATATATAATAGTCGACCAAATGGATTGTCAACAAACCCAAGATCCGTGCATCACTAACGACTTCTCAATACGTGGAGGAAAGGGAAGTAAAGCACATACAGTCTTTGAGAAACTAAAGAGCTACGTTGAATGTACGTGAAAATTTTACATGAAATCAAAATACTGAATATTAAATATCGTTGAAAAAGAAAGTAGAAATAGAGGATTAGGTACTTGCTTCTTATAAAATATCATCAGTAAAGTTAGTATAACATCTCTAAAGCCAGAAGGATCTCATTTTGCTGTAATGAATTCTGAAAACTAATGTGTGCATATAAAAATACAAGCTTTGCAGTTACAGAAGAAAAAATAATGAGGGAAGAAGTAAAAGTCAAAGCAAATCATAAAATTGAGAAAAATTCTGACGTCCCTAAGGAACACAAATCCATAAGGTATCATCACCAAAGTATCCCTGTCACCTACGCGACAGTGCTAGAGCGGAACCTTATGGACAAGCAGAAAAATAATGCAATTGGCATTCACACCAGTCTTCAAATTTAACTTAAACAATATGACTCACCGATTATTTAAATAAATCAATTGTGTATAAACAATATTCACTGTCAGCAATAAACAAAAAATGTTAAAATAAATGAAAAATGACAATAAACCCTGTGACCTGGCTTTGGTGAGCTTTGATTCACTTGCCAGCTACAACTGGTAGATTTTAAAGCATTTAATACGCTGATTATAAAGCTAACTCTAAGGAAATGAATGGAGAAACCCATAAAAACCAAGAAAAAACACAATAAACTACTATAAACAACAATAATAAATAAATTTTATCCAAGTACTAGTGTGTATGCCCGTTAAAAATAACGGGTTTTAATATCATGCGCGCATATGAAGGAAGAACTTAAAGCAACTGATTCTCAGACCTAATTAGCAAGTCTACGGATTTAACTCCAGCGGTTAAGAATATATATACCTGAAAGTTCACGAATTTAACCACCAGTATTTAAGGGAGACTCAATGTAATAACCTAGGAGAAATTACGCAAGATATATATATATATATAAATTTATTTATTTAAGGAGACATCTAGCATTTTATTATATAGTGTTGATGATATTGGTAGCTACATTTCATAATTTGCGGCAATAAAAACTTACTTTCACTGAGAAACATAACCACGGACATCTACTTAGTCCAGTGTGCTTTCGCTCAGGATTCAAAATAGAAAGAGCAGCCACAATTGGCTACTCAGGAACGTATTTTTTCTACAATACCATAGAAAAAAATTAATAGATTCCATGAATGTCTAATTGTACAGAGTGCGGCAATATAACTTACTTTTTTCAAAGCAAAACGCATTGAATATAAAAAGCTATGTTGTCACGCTCTATGACCTCAGATTCAGATCATTTTAGTAGAATATGCACTAGGCATCGTGAACTATCGTTCGCGATTTAGGATAGGGACATGCGCTGGCCCCTTCTCAATGCAAGCATGCAGTGAAAACATAAACCGTGCCGTAAGCAAGGGGGTCTGAAACCTCGATTAATTTTTTTAAACGATCATAAAGCCCCAGAGTTTTTGCGGTAGTTGAAATTTTAATTTTTTTTCCGAATTAACAAAGTGGTTCTACACAGATATGCATAAATATAAACTAAATATAAATGAATGGACAGAGATGAGAATAAAAAACTTCGAAAAGTAAACAGAACATCATCGACTTTCCACTTACGTAGAGATGTTTTAGTTTCATCCTTTAAAATTGAAAACATTAAACTGAATACATTGTATTTCGGTCAGAAGCTCAGATTGTGATGGAGCCAATTCTATTCGAATGGAAAGTTTCCATCGTTACCTGGAAACAGGACAACATATACAGCAAAACAGGCCACCTTGTTATTGAATTTGGAAGTACTGTATGGGTCATTTTACTGAGAGTAAAGAAATATTTCACTGAACAGCGAGCTGCACATTGAAACTTGAGAGAGCAAACGTGTCTTGATGCAAGAAACTGGAGGTCTAAATATGATCCTTTATCTATAGGGAAGAGTAAATGGTGTTTCGACCATACGCAGAATAGAAAAGTAAGGACAGCATATTCAAGCTCCATACATAAGCTATGAAAATATATTTGAAAAGAACTATAATTATGATAATATACTAACAAACGTTTTTTAAATCGGTTCTGTAAAAAATTTACAGAGTAAGGAAAAACACCGTAAGAATGGTAAGCTCAACTGCTACATGCAAAAAAGACATTAACGAATAGATTTCAAAGCAAATATAATGTGTTTGAAAAACTGGTTCCAAGATGAATATTTTAAACGGTAGAGACTATCGTGCAAATTATTCAATTTTTGGATAATGAGGGACGAAATTTTTAAAATGTAGAAATTTTTATTTGGAATACAGATGAAATACGCTGCACTACAAGAAAGCAGTCGAGTAGCATACTATTATCCGTTTAGAGTAAAACTCAGAATGACATCTGGCACTAATTATTTAGCTAATCGAAGATATGCGTATTTTGAAAAATGTCAGTATTTTTCAATTTTCAGCCTGTGAAACTAAAGTTAATAAAGATTTCCTGCGTGAAAAATCCGGTTGAATAATTTCTGTGACATTTGGTCAAAAAAGTCTTTTAAACAAGTTTATATCACAATTATAACTATTGAAAATTACATTGTTTCTGTTAAATATAGTTGAGTCTCTCTACTCAATGAGTGATGTTCGTGAACTGTACAGGACGTTTGTCTTTTCTGTTTCTAAAGCATTAAACGATACATTCAATTGGTGGAGAAACAACTCCTGTCAATTTCAAATTATATGGAAGCAATTCACGTGTATGACTTTGATTTGAAGTCTGTTCATATTAACATAGTTTACTTGTGGTGGCTCTAAATTTGACTCTCCAGTATTGACATTTCCTACTGTGTATGTATTTGTCATGTATATGAAGATGAATGTTCACGGTCTTATGCACTGGTAATTTGAATGGTTCACGGTTCATCTACTATACATGTACCTGACATAATGAAGTGGTTGAGTATCTGTCATGTATATGAAGATGAATGTCCGCGGTCTTATGCACTGATAATTCGATTGGTTCACAGTTTATCTGCTACACTTGTACCTGTCATATTGAAGTGATTGACAGCGATAACCAACTTTGTAAATGACACGTTCAAAAATATTATGTCTAGGGGAATTGATGTTCGACATTGATTTCGATTGTTTATATGTGCTTATTGTCCAACATAAAAATTACACGAATTATTGACATTATGTAGCTTATCTCCGGCTTTCTCCTCCATCAACTCGATTAAAACTTTGAGATTTTTGAGTTGAGATGCAAATTTGGAATCAATTAAGAAGCTTACTGCAAAAACTTGATCTCGCAGAAGTTGTTGTACATTTCAACTTCTACTTTCGTTGGTGCCAGTGATCCTATTACGAAGAATTCTTCCTTGAGTGACCTCTTCACCCGACCACAATGCCTTAGAAAATCGATTGTCAATATTTGAACTGGGCTCAACTGCCGTGAGGGTCAAATCGATTGCACCCTTTCCGTCCGAGTTTGTTTTCATCATGCCGTCTCTTTATTATTCTGTATTTTGCAATGCTAGGAGTGGTGACCGAGAGGCTTCGCTGTGTGCTTTGCAAATTTTTCTCCTATTTGAGTCTAAGACATCACTTTCATTCACAATAAATAGACGACTACTACTCCATAAAGATATCGGACGATCCTTAATAATTTATGATAGTGCTACCAGTGCGGTGATAAGTATTTACGAGACATGTCGAAATGAAAGCTAAACTTCTTTTTTAGCGCACTGATTGAGATCCGGCAAATCTTCCATCTAGCAACAGCTATGTGTGACATGGTCGTCTGGGGTTTCTTTCTATTCATGTTATTTACCCAGAGCTTGATGGCAAAACGTACTGTCAACCGCTATACACAGTGACGATAAAAGACTGAAAATAATCAAGGTAGGGACTTTGACGGAAGCGAACAATGCTGCTCGTTCTGAGATTTGGGCGAATCGTCGTTTGACGGTGAGAGAAATTGGTGAGGAAGTCAGGATCAGCTTTAGATTGTGCCACGAAATTTTGAACGAAAGACTTGACATGCATCGTGGTTCTGCAAAACTCATGCCACGTCTGGTAACTAACAAATGAAGAAGAATTGGGTAAACATTAATAAGTAATTACTTGATCGTTAAAGAAGTAAAGCAAACTTCACGAAAACATTCACCATAGAAAACGAATATAGGTTATGGCTACGATGAGGACAGCAAGATGTAATCGTCTTGACTGATTATGTTCAGTTTTACGTTGCAAAAATCTCTATGGTAATCATATGAAATGTATAAGTCACACCTGAGTAAGGAGTATTTAGAGCACTATGTACATCAATACTTCTGACCCACAGGCTTCTAAAATTTGCATCGAAATCAGCCCCCTGATTATGCGCGGCAAACATGTGTCTTAATATTGAGATCTAGAAAAATTAAAGAACGAAGCATTTTCTACTTCAATGCAGGTGTAATGCTGTGATAATTTACCACATACGGTGAAGATAGTTGTCAGTTTGTCCTTAGCTTCGGCTTTTATTTTGGTAAAATATGCACATCATAAGTAGCAAAGAGAAGATCACATACAGATATTTAAAATGAATTTTGGAGAGTGTTTGGCTTAATTGACTACCAAATTCAAAAATTTAAACAGTCGCTGAAACCAAAATCCATACAATAAATGGTCCTAATAATTTCAGAATTCTTCGTTGTTGTATGACCACAGAATTACAGAATTGTAATTAAACACCTAGACTTCTCACACTAGAGTAACGAAAGAGCCTCCCATCATGCTATTGTGTCTGGATTTATATGAAGGCAGACTGTCGTGTTACATTTTAGTTACTGAACTCTCATCTAATGCAGCACATGAATAACGTTAGAAAATGTAACCTTAGCCCTTTGCTATCCAAATGAACTCTGAAATCCTCTTTTAAATAGTATGTTTAAACAACCCTTAAAGTGTTTGTCAACATAGCACAACACTCAACAGTTATAAACTTATCAGAACATGTTACGGTACAGCTTGTTTAGACATATGATCACTTAGGGGAAAAATGTGGTCGGTAAAAGGTTAAATCAAACAGTGTTAAAAATAATGGTTCCATGGTTAACATTGAATTAATAATTTGCTTGCCATAATTCATTTCTGAATAACTTAGATGAGTGCACATAGAATAACTATACTGTTATAATATTAGTCTCGTTAAAAATACACCAATATTTTGAGGATTAGTTTTTTACCTCTTCCTTTCCCAAGGGGCACACTCCCATCCTTCTCTCTCACCAACTCTGTTTCCAAATTAGGACCATTTCTAATACAATCACTTGTCTCCCTCACAAGAATAAATTAATTCTAATCTAACTCGAATCTTGGTAGCACTTTCCACCTAACATGCCCTAAATCTAGTCAAGACGCGACTGAAAGTCAACCCACGCTATATTTGGATACGTCATGCCTCCTAGGAACTGGAAGATGATCCTTCACCATTACAGCAGAATTGAGAACTGTTGTACAGCTTCTAACTGCGTACACCTCCAAATTGCTGGGGAGTTAGTGCTGGAGTTACAACTCTCTTTGACGCTGCGCGTCTTACGCAGTGTTGCGAGTGAAATTCCAGGCCACAAATACGCACAGAGAGCTCTTTGTTTGCTCAGCGTTCGACTTTGTCTAACATTTCGACGACACCGCAACAGAAAGCTGAGCGTGTTTCATTTAAATCCGGAGATGTTGTAGCTTTGATTGCTGATATCCTCTTTGTAAGTACTGTTACCAAGAGAAATGTGTAGAGTTGTGGCATCATTGAAATCAAATTCAAAAATACATTTTACTTACAATAATCCGCTAAAGTAACATTACCTTCCTCTTTTAAGCGAGCCAATTTTATAGATCCTTAATACATTCAAGATTTACTCAGCGAATGCATTGCTTCTGTATGAGCTGCCTCTGAAGAATGAAATGTATATTTGTCGAGGAATCTTGAGCAAATATGATTAACTTACTGCATTTGGGCGAGCTGTCTTCTGGCATCCATGATTCTGTTAGTGAGGGGAGTAGATGGGAGAGATGGAGGCTGTCCAGAGGCTGCACTGCCGCTGTTCGAGGAGAGCTCCAGGCTGAGTGCACTCGACCATCTGCAGCAAGAAACTCCATCGTTTCGATTGGTGTTTATTTCCCTTAAATTTATGCCTTTCGATACCAGGGAAAAAGTATAACCTCTCGAAAAGAGTAGAAGACCCTTAACTTGAGCTACGTATGGGAAGGGTCTGTTCATTATCGGAGAGGTGGAATTTTTTTATTATTTTATAGAGTTGGGGATGATACTTGTGGGTAAAAAGTATCCCATACAGTACAGTAGATTAGAATTTATTTTCGTATTATACACTTTTTGATGACACTTGTATTAGTACTGGAAACAGAAAACATGAAAAAAATACTTGCTGTCCATTCCTTGGCAGATTTAGATAAAATGTATAACGTTTTGCTTGTTATAAATTTGTGCCATTATGTTTTGTACCTCTGAAAAATATAATAGGAAAGATGATTCGACGTCCTGATAGTATGATGACACTTCTAAAAATGGATAAACGAAATTCGTGATAGAAGACAAAGCAATCCGAATTGATTTTTCAAGGATTACGCACAATGTGTCACAATGACAATCATTCTGAAATAATAAAAATAAATTCAAATCTATTTCCCTAAAATATTAATACGTTTATTTAATCACATAGTCGTTTCTCAGATAATTTCGCTTACATAATACGAGATAAATTTGCTTTTATAAAAATTCAATTTCCTTCTACTAAACTCCCTTTCAAAGTATTTCATGCTGCTAGCCACTTTTTCTTTGAAAAAATATGATAAAGAATTGTACTCTTCAATACCCGGAAGAAAGCCATGATGGAAGATGTAAAAATCAGGACAAAACTGATACAACATTATTTTTTTATATTCTTTGTGGCAGTATCAAAAGGAGGAATGAAAAAAAATCAAACATCAAACGATATGATAAAGATTCCTTTTTAAAAGTTCTCAAGCTTCTGGGTTGTTGTTTTCGTTATATATGTAGTTAATGGTAGATTGTGTGTTGATGGAAAAATATGCTTGTAATCATCTTTTATTTTTCATAGTATCATATACTGTATAGTGTATAAGATCTTCGATCATAGTTTTAACAATTTTCCCGCCTTAAATCATTACACTAAAATAAGATGTGAATGCAATAATAAAACTTTACTTGAAAATAAAAGTTTATCGAGAATACATGTTTGGTCAACATAATACTTTTAAAGTATTTGAACTCATTTGAAATTTCAGCTCATATTTATGATGCTAGAAATAAAGCCAATCTGCACCACTTGTGAGAATCGTCTTTTTAGGCGAGTATCCGAGTGATATTAGCAGTTTTATTATTCTAAAAGTCCCATTTTTCCCGTAATGGAAATTCGATTCATTTGTTTCGCAAGGCTCTAAAAGTCTAGTCATCATTAATTATCAACTTAAACAGTTTAAAAACCACTAACCCAGTGACAATAAGTACGTGGTTGTATTTAAGTGGGTTACATTTGTTGAAATTTCTTTTTCCCTTTTGTTAGATATAAAATTTAGCCCAGAGGTAAACACGCTAGTGCTCATTCCTACATCAAAATTACCCTCCTCTACACCAAACCTCCTTACCCAATAACTACAGGATGGCCCGTAAGTTACTGCCCCTTTTCAAAAAGCTATCAAACAAAAAATGATTTTAAAAAGCTACCTTTAAAAACCATCAAACTAAGAATGGTAGAGAGATGAAGTTACTTCTATATTGAAGAAGGGATTTTGAAGTTTATTTTGTGGATTTATACTAGCAACAGTTAACACATGTCCATACTAACTAGTTCTATAGTAATAGCGTTTTTAATAGGGTCAGTAACTCGTGGGCCGCCCTGTATAAGGACAATAACATCGAGTGCAGTGGCCACTGAAGTAAGTGGCGCAATTAATCGCTTGTCATGCTCTGATGAAGACTATCCGATACAACCAAGTTTGCACAATTATTATACAGGGAGCAGCAACATATGTAGCTTCCTTTTTTCAAAGCGCTGCGCCCTGAAAAAAGGAAGTTGAGTTGCCGTGTTAAGTGTTATAAACTGATCTGACATATTACACATGTAGGCTTAATGAAAACATAATAGAGTGAAGAACAAAAATTATATTTTAATTTCAACGTGCATGTATAACGTTTTTTCGTTTTATTTAATTTGCTTTATCAACATATGTTTCCTTCTTTATTTTGATTCACTTTTGATTGTCTGATCGTTTTTCAAAAATATTTTTCAAATTATTTTGCCTCACCGTCAACAGCTCTCCTTGAATCGACATTTCACCTGTGGTCTGTTTATTGGAGTCAATAACCTTCAAATAACCTTATAAACTATCAGCAATAATGTGACCTTAATTTTAAAATGTTCCTACTTGTATTCAGTTTCGATAACTGAAGCTTTTCATGCAAATAAAAAGGTGTCCGGGTATTGATCTCGACCTCTTTGAAATTGACTTGACGGTAATATAGTTTCCTTAAATAATTTTCTGAACTGTAAAATATTTTGAAGAGAAAAATTTGTATTTTGCTTCTATTGTTTTGCTATGTTACTAGTTGGCATTAATTGAAAATGGTATGTGGTTACGTTATGTTATGTTACTAGTCATTAATTTGAAACTATGGGGGATACATTATTTTCTCATATGCAGCTGATTTGAAATCGATAAAAATAGTTTAAACCAGTGTTTCTCAATGTTTTTTCAATCACAGCCCCCTTGGGACACTATTTGACTTTCCACCGCCCTCTAATGATTATATTACTGTATATTATACAGTAATATGCGCCCCCTATTCAAGGCGTACCCTTCTACTGCCCCCAGGGGGGCGGTACGGACCACTTTCAGAAACACTGGTTTAAACGAACGTCAGAGAAAGTGAGCTCAAAGAGAACTTCCCTGATCTCTCACAAAATATGAATGACCAAAAAGCTCATCATCTGACATGCCAGTTTAAATATGTGAATACTCATTTATACCCCGTCTTAAATACACTTCATCTTAAATAAAACTGGTCGGTCGGTTAGTAGGGAGACATTCATTTAGAACAGAAAGACCCTTAACTGCTTATTCTTTTTTGCAGCAGTCATAGTTGCTTCGGACTGGAACGCAATACTTTTCAGAGTACAAACAAATGGGAAGCAATAAGTGCTCCTCTAGTTTCAAATGATTTTCAATGCCTGCTTTATTTGTGCCGAGAAAGCACATCATTGATGACAAGTGTAGGCCTTCATATTTTTTAATCTTAAGTTTTATTTTGCGGCAAAAGTGACACTCACCGAATTTTTGCCTACGTGCTCTTCATGATTAGCCTTAATTTGCTGCTTAGCACCGCCATCAATTTACGAGTTTACCGAGATTTAATTAACCGGGATCGTGCGATCGTAAAGCTGGATGTGGCTTAATAGTATCGGTGTTACTCATGAAGATAAGACGGCGCGGTTACAAAATAAGAGATTGAGAAGTTCAAATTTTAAAACTAACTTAGAAATCAGATCTGCATCATCAATTTACAGCAGCGTTTTTCGGCTTGACTGGTAATTTCCTTCGACACATCTGTTAAGAATAGATTTGGTACATTCATCTTAAGCTTTTTCCAATATCATATTTTCATAGAGTTTAAGAACTTAAGGTGTGTAGTCTGTTTAATATTATTTACCATTTACGCCAGGGTCAGCAAGAGGCTGTCCTGGATCCTTTTGGAAATTATGTAGTTCATCCAGTTTTGAAATTAAATCTCTTGATTACTAAGTTTCAATCCCGCGTTGATCGTTGCATGTCATTTAAGAAGCTGTGTCAACATTAGAGCGCAGAGTTTCTCGATTAATAAAGACAAGTTCAGAAGTTTCGTGGGAGTTCATATCCCTGCGCTCCTGAAGGGTCTTGTCTAAGGAAAAAGTTTCTGTGCTTTGCAAAACGAAGTCGACTAAAGTCATTTCGTCTGAATATTTTCGCTGAATTTGGGCTTGCCAATAGTTTCCGCTCAATTAAGGGGATAATCAGAGTGGTGTACGATAAAGATTCAGTTCATAGTGGCAAGACAAGTGCATAAAATTTGCCTCGGTTGGCATAACTAGTTGCAGGAGGAAAAAAATAGCACAAGTATATTGAAGAAGAAAGAACAGAAAATGTTATGTTGTGATTAATCGAAGTCACTCATGAAGGAGGTCTTTTTTATGTATATGGTAAGCTGGCATAATGACGGAGGTATGAGAAGGAAAAAGAAAAAATATTGCCTGAGAAATAAACCCACAGTTGACTCTCTCAAAAAGCATCACTGATTTCTCTGAGTACTTTTAGATGCTACTTGAAAATTTTAATATCCTTGAGCGAACATAGGATGAGAAGACTAAGACCGGCACTATCAGTATTCCCCTACGAGTGGAGCTCTGGAATCCTACACACTCCCCAAGGAATTATGAGCCTCTGCTGAAGTGACATGGCTTACTCCTCATCATAGTGATGATACTTCATTATGATTGAAGTAAAATGTAGACAATTTATCAGACAAAAACCCCAAAATTCAAAATTGATTTGAAAACTTTTAGAGGTTACCGTACAGTTACTTTCAGAGCTAATGTTCTCGAACGATCGTTCAACATTGCCACTCTATAAACACAATAATCGAAAATGTGTAGTCTTCCTCAACCTTCTCCATCCAGCCTTCTACAACCGGTGGTCCTATTTGATTAATGAGATCGCTCTAGCTCTGAAGCTTCAATATTGATACACGTATATTCGAAAGAAAATTATGTTTGCTCTATGCTGTCTTTACCTAGCGCCTCAATCGTTCTCTCCCTAAGCTTGATAAACTTTCATTCAGGCTCCAGGCTGCAGTATTGATAACTGTCAATTCAAAATTTCTCACACTACGAAATCCTTTATCCACCCAGAGTTGCAATCCTCCTAAAAACATTGATTCAACCTCGAGACAGCAGTATTGATAACTGTAATTTGAAAATTTCTCACACACTACCTTATTCTTTCTCCACCCAGGGCCGCAATCCTGGCGTCCCTAAGCTTGATGAACTTTCATTCAACCTCGAGACAGCAGTATTGATAACTGTAATTTTAAAATTTCTTACACACGACCTCAGTCTTTCTCCACCAGGCCACCCAGGGCCGCAATCCTGGTCTCCCTAAGCTTTATGAACTTTCATTCAACCTCGAGACAGCAGTATTGATAACTGTAATTTTAAAATTTCTCACATACTACCTTATTCTTTCTCCACCCAGGGCGGCAATCGTGGCCTCCCTCAGTTTGATGAACTCTTCTCCAGCCCTGAGACTGAAGCGGTGAGAGCGTTGGTAGTAGTGAGCTGGGCGGTGATATAATGGTGGTCGCTGCATCCCCGGTGTTACTTCCTCAACCAGCAGGTGTTCTTCACGCTTCCCTCTGGATAGGGAGGAATGTAATTAACATGTTGTTGTGTCATTGACATGCAAGTAAAATAAAAATCATAAACGATTTTATTGATCCTGGAATCTGTTTGACGTTTTTGTATCTGCCTGTCGCGTTCATCGCCGACGAGAATAGAATGATGGAAGTGAAAGATTGATTAAGATGGTTTAAATTAAAGGAAATAAACAATTAGTGGTTTAAGGTATGAGTGTAAACACGAAAATGCGGTGCATCTAAAAATGCTGTCTGCAGTAAATTCAAGTACGGTTTGTGATGTGGGAGAATTTGGATTCAAAGTAAAGTCATTCTAAAAAATAATCATTCTATTCAAACATGATTCAAAAAACTTTCAACTGGTTTAAGTGAGCAAAAAAATTTGATCCTTTGAAAGTATGCCCCCATAACAGTATTGAAAACTTTGAAACTATTCATATATTCAAATAAAGAAGACAGCTAATCAGTTGTAAACTCTTTCATGATTGCTAGTTTTTAATTAAAATATATTTTTGGAACGAGCCTCTTCAGGAAGATAATTATGAAAACATCAAGTGTCAAGCCTTTACCTCATCTCGAATGATAGATGCGAGCAACAAAAATTTCCCATCATTTGTCAAGTCTTAAATCCTAAAGAATATTATTGAAGTTTTCTTCAGTCTTTATGATGGTGAATATTGAAAATGACAAATCAATTTCCACAAAAAATTTATTGGACAGGAAATGCTTTGAATCACAGAATTAAATTCTATTGGAGCTTTCTTTAACGAGGCAATGTACATGGGCACACAAACTGACTTTAACAAACAAAAAATTAAGCACATTTCTACAGTACCCGTGAAAAACTGAAATATATCTTTTAAAATAAAAATAGCTGCCACGACAGCAGGAACAAAAAAGTGGAAGAAACTTCGTGAAATTGTTATGCCTTTTATCAAATTACCTAAATTTTGTATATCCCATTGTAGAGCAGTTAGATACATCCGGTAAAGCTCATCTTTCAAATTACACCTAAATTGGATATCCCATTGCATAGCAGTAAGATGCATTCGGTTATCCTCATCTTCCAAATTGCACGTAAACGAATTTAAGAGAGACATCCAAACTCTTGAACGTTCGTTATTGGGTCTCTGTGATGATGGAAGAAATAAAAATAATAATAGTCCTACGAGACCCTGATAAAGAAAAAGTCCGACACCTCGTCTGAATGCGGGATTACATCAATCATAACTATGGAAAGCAAAAGATGTGTGGACGTGGACAGTGTCCAGCATGTATGCAGGATGGTAATGCGTTTTGCGGTACACGGAGAGGTGACTGTCGTATAAAGAAATTAATTCATTACCTAGTCGAGTGAAATTATTCATATTGTCCTACGCAAGAGTCGGAAGTGGTAACGTTGACTGCTAGAATTAGATGTCTTGTTCTGTTTACTTAAGAGAGCAAGATTTTGTCTTGCTTTCGACGCTTATTTCTCAAAATAAAGGTCAATATATTTTCTTGTCTCCATTACACCCCCTCGATAAAAAGTTTTTTATAGTCATTTAATGCTTCGTTTTTCGAGTGTGATGATTGATGCCGTATTTCAGGGAATTCTAAGCGTTGTATTTCTACTACGACGCATTTTATAATGAATATGTAATCATTCCGAGAGCAATTTCATATCGTGTACAATGCCGCTGCAACTACAAAAGTAGCAAGCTCTGATAGTATTGTATATATTTCTTAATTGACGAGGGAATTGTGATATTATAAGAAGAAAAGATGCAGAAGCTCATTTTGAACAGTTAAGACCAGAAAATGGATGACATGAATTTGATAGAGTATATTGAACTCGTCAAAATTATTAGGTTGTTACAAAAATAATGGCCGATTTCAGAATTCTTCCAGACCTTCGAGCGACCATTATTTTTGTAACGACCTATTACAAACACTTGCTTGTGTCTTCATCAGTGTCCTCATTTAGTAAATGATACACTTGTACTCTACCATGCTCTCTCTAATTAATTAAAGATTATCTACAGACTGACAGTGACAAATGGTTCCTAGGGAACTCCTTGAAAGAAAGAATAATAATTTTTTTTCTTATGTAGGTCCAAAATTTTATCTTCAAAATAATTGAATGCCGATTACTTGTTCTTATGAAGGGGATCGGTGTTCAAAAAACATATTTAATCTCAGTTATCTAAATACCGTTTTAGTCCGTGTTTGAATAGTTTACATGCAAAATTATTTGGCCTACTACACAGAGATAAATGTACAAGAAAAACGTCCTAAAAACTTGAAAATGTAACTTCAAACAATGGAAGAAAATATCCTTAAAAACAAATCCAGTACGTTTGAGCATAGTTGTTTTAATTTCATTATAGCCATAATATTAAATAGTGAAATAAATTTCAAATGCTCATGAGAATCGTGCAGTTTAAAAATGGTAGTTTCTAGTACATTAATAATAACACTAATGAAAATGTCCTCCATATCTTCCGACTGTGAAAGAATTGTGCATTGCCGGTAAAAATCATGAGGTTTAAAAACTAGCCATCATATTACTACGTAAAACATCATCGCTTTACTTCTTCTGAACAGCGAATACATGTAGAGACAAGACGCGGATAGACAAAGGAGATGTTGCTGAACACAAACTTCTGTTCACAGCCTGTTAACTACACTGAAGTTTAATGTCTCCAATCGGAGATGACCTCAAAACTTAGCTGCAACACAACCAAGCGTGTTTGTTATACTTATATTATACCTCGGGTTTCTGTGCTAATTGAGTCCTGCTCAGACGGTAAGTTCAATGGTGAGATCAGAAAAATTTGAAATGTAACATTCGAGGAACTACGATACACATTACAGGAAGAGCGTACGTGACCTCTGAGTATATAAACATCTGAGACGAATTCATTATCACGTCATTTTAAGTTGAAATTCATCTCCCAAAAACTACAGCTGGGGAGGGAATTCAAAGAGAGACTTGCAACGATGCAAAAAATACGCTCCATATTTTTCCGGATTCATTTGCGCTAGGGACTGGCTGAATTTTTTTTTGTGGCTGAATTTTTTTGTGAAATCGGAGCACCATGGCAGGTAAAATGCTAAAATTTGCTCATTAGGCCTTACGTCTAGCGATGCAACGTTTAAGACTGAATAATTTTTCTTTATATTTCATAATTTCAGGGTACTTTTATTCAAAATTACTGATATTTAAGGAGAACTAAATTTATTGTGATGAGGGATGTTGTGCTGTTTGATTGAAATCCTGTTCAGTTTCAATTGCTTCCGTATTTCGAGTAAATAATATATTTACCGTGGGCGTTGTACATTAGAGTGATGGCTTCATAACGAATTACATTTTATAACGATGTGTAATATAATGATAAAAAGACTGAACTTTCTCGATTCCAGACTTGAGTACCAACGAATAAATGGTCAAAAGCAAAATAAGAGTCTTACGAGAGACAGAGAGTACGCATATTGGCATCTCTATCTACTTTGTAATCATTGAAGCATTAAGTTTCTCTGTTTTTGAAAACGAGGTAGTCTTTAATCAAAAATATGGGATTTAGCGATACTCATTTGTACAAAATGTGTAGTTTTCCAATGTGAGTCATGATTTGTTGATGAAATCAAATAAACTTGAATTTTACTGTGCGCACACTTTTTAAAAAATTCGTCTTTTCAACTTTTCTAACCCTGTTACTGGGACATTCACATCTTGAATGTAGTGTTTGGCGACCATTTTGACTCCCCACCAAACATTCAGTGTATGTATATTTATTGTTTGCACTGTAATTGAAGTTGTAAAACTGCAACATAATACTACTTTTAACTTTATTCTTTGTTCAAAACATTTCCTTTCAACAGGATAGGAAATTGGCTTAATTACAACGAGGGGAAGGAAATTTAGGTCCTAGTTTGGCGTCAAAGAGAACCGGATTTCCTTGAGTTGGTCACGCTCGACAAACGCAAAAAGGAAAGACTCAAATTATAAAAAAGGTATCTCAGCTATGTGTGAATCTTGTATTCAGGGTTCGATTTTCTGTTTAAATACTCTAACAATATACTCTAAATGAGCAACTTTTCAGTAGGTTTCTGAGCCTTTTTCATTGAATTTTTCAAATTTCTCATTGGAAAGGCACACTGCTTGCAGTATTTAGCTGAAAAACGAAGACTTGACACAATTTTTAAAATGTTTCCTGTCGAAGGAAATTAGATACGCAAGAAAAAAATTAAAGCATTTCAGTGTACTCGAACGAGTTTAATGAGAGGAGTCACTACAGTCAATGAAGAACTAAGCTCAAGTGTCTATATTTATAAAGTAGTTAACACTCAAGAAGTACACGAAATTCTTCAAACTTATCGAGACAGAATCATTTGAGGGCAAAGAAATACACGAGAAAATGTTCACCGTCTCTCGCCTGTTCCAGAGCATTACACGGCCTGCAAGTCCTTTAAACTGCAAATTTCTTTTCCGGTTCAAACTTCAGAGCGAATAAAAAACACAGTTTTAAACACCGAGAGAAAAAGGCTGCAAAAGTTGAGGCAATTCTACAAACCACCTTTGCGTTCGGTGTGCTCTTGATTATGGACTGTTTGAACCACCTTTTTCTCATTGAAATTCAACACCTCAAGCAACGTTCATTTTCAGTGCCATTTTTTCCCGCAGGTTTAGTGGACGTTTCCGTACACGCTTAGCGCTTCGAAGGTCTTTCAGAAGAAAAAAGACCTTTAGGGCTCTTACCGAAGGTTTACGAGGAACTTCATTGTAACAAGCATTTGGCCCCTGGCGTTAAAATCATGGGTCAGTTTTGTATTTCGGGGAATCTCGCAATTACGTTCCCGTTATTTTTGCGAAATGGTTTCGCATGAGCGATTATTCAGTTTCAAAGTTAGTAACCAATGACCTCTAGGCACGCGAAGGTAATCGAAGTAGCCCCGTAACCGGATGCTTTTTAGGCCAATTATTAATTTTAGAAAGCGGTGGAAACTAGCGAACAATGAGAGCAAATAACTGAAGTCTAATAAAAAGTAGAGTTTATCGCCTAATGGACGTAGAGTTTTGATATTTGAACAGTAGAAGTGATTCCTTGTAATATTTATAATTGGAAATAGATATTAGAGAGAACAGAAGGTAAGAAGTTATATCTGTCCTAAATATTCGTAGGAGATACGACAAAATGCATTTTATAAATGCGATGTGAAACTGCCTTTCGTATCAGCAGATCGTTTGTGAGATACGATAGTCTATCCTTTCAAACACAAAAAATAACCGTCATGCATGTCAGTTTCCAGAAAGTTGAAGTAACGACCGCTGTGGCAATGTTGCAAGTGTTTTAATAAATGTTAGTTAGCGGTCTTTCAGGCTTGTCTCTCTTCAGTGCTGGAAGTTGTTTTCTTAATTTTTGAAGCGCAGTGTTCCCAAGTGGCTGAGTTTCCAGCGTTGCTTCCGCTAATCATGGACGCAGCGTAAACATTTTATACAGGAAACCCAGCCATTTCTGTGTGCAAGTATCATATTTCGCCTGAAACTGGGACTTTAATGGCCACCAATAAAGCAGCTAATGAAGCTCCATAGAATTTTTCTTTCTTAATGTTCGCAGAAAATTAGATTAGTTTGAAAGATATAGACTCGAATGATGGCCTGCAAGTTGCACAAGTATTACAAGGGAAAAACATACCTTGATGATGGTGTCATGTATCTTACGGTTTACTACTATTTCACGACGCATGTTTTGCGTCATAAAAATTATCATTCCTACTTTTTGCTATGAAATGTAAAAATATTCTAAAAACTGACTTATGAAAGATTAGTTTCAGTCTTGATTGCACCTTCTACACGTATAGGTATGAATGGGTCATAAGCTCTAGGACAGAAATGCATCAAATCTATACCACTTAATTTTTGAATGTTCAGCATTGACATTGTATGTATCATAAATGAGGATGATTTTATGATGGAGCTGAACCTTAATTAGATGTTAGGCACATTCCTGCAGCTGACTTTTACTTTATAGGGTCCTACATGTAGCACATGTTAAAAATAGCTAATAAGTTAACTAGTGTTCTAAACGTATGATTTGGCCATGAAAATGACACTCGTGAAACTTTTAAAACGGACTACAGTTTTGTAACGTTATAGCTGATATTTTCTTCGGTTTCTAATTACAGTCGTTTGGAAAGGAAACATTGTAGTGTCACCCTACCAGACAGGCGGAAAATTACAAATGTTCCAAGCAGAGGATCCGAAAATGAGCTCACTCAGAAATAAATCGGGGTGAGGCAACATAACTTTCTTTTTTCAAACTTCCTTTAAAATGAGGAAGATATGTTGCTGCATCCTGTATTACCGATTGGTTTGAGAGAAGTCAAGACTGGCGCTCGTAATTAGTTTTTACATAGTGTAGAATGAATGAAAACTTTAAATGTATGATTAGGTAATAGATATGTAGGTACACGTATGGAAGTTCAAAACAGTGTCGGCAAAATGATTCGCAGGTTTTCGTGTTGCTGTCTAGAAAATTGCGCAAAAAATACGTCCCTACTTTTCCCCGCTTTGAAAATTAGTGAAGCTTCTGATGCGGTCGCACAGTTTTTTGCATAAGTTTAATGTATAGAATATGATGCAGCGGAACCATTATGCTTGACACAGTGATTCGAATACACTGCTCAGATGTAGCGAGAAACTATTGTATTTGGTGTAGCATTTAGAATATACCACTCAGATGTAGGGAAAAACTTTTATACCGGATGCACTTGAGCACACTGTTCGTATATCTTACTCCATGTCCGACGAATTAGAATTAGAACTGCAAGCGAAATCAATTAAATGAAATCAAAGCTACATACGGAAAGAGGACACTATTAGACTCTGGAACTGGGCATGCATGTAAGAAGAATCTTATGATGTATTTTACAATGAATTGACACGGGTGTTTCAGTAGCATTATTAATACAAATTTTGATCAATAGTAAAAATCGCACCAAAAATTTGTTCACCAGAACTTATGCATTTGATCCTGTGAATTGTTTTTCTCAGAACTTATTTTTTTCTTTAGGGTTAGTATGAAATGCTAAAAATCTTAGCCTCACATTCATCTGTGTTGAAATTGAATAATTATTGTACAATACGTTAGTTCTAAAAATAAATTGTTAATTATTGAGAAAAAATGGGTGAAATTTCAAACTACATTAGAAAGTCAATAGGAAAACAAATAAATGAATGATGTTGTGAGACAATGAAACAATTTTGCATTGTCAAACACGTACCAACTTCAAGAATAACTTGTAAGAAAGATCCCTATTTGAATGTCTCGTATCCTGTGATCTCAGCCAATTGGCATCCTTACCAGTTTTTCTGACGTACCTTCAGACCGGAAACCTGGTCTCTAACTTTTTGTGTTTATGGGCTCCTTTCGGAAAGTGTTCAACACGATCGCCTAAAGAGATCGCATTAAAGGACCCTTGCCATTCGGAAAGTTGTTCTCATTACCTTAAGGGCTCGTGTGCTTGACTCAACTACCGCTGAACCTTTCCTCAAGGATTTCTTCGGCCCCCTTGACATGTAGTCTTCTTGTTCCTCAGAGCGTTAGGCGAGAAAACTTCGGAATCTGATAAATTAACGAGAAAAAATTTGAGACGCGTCTTTTTTTATTTGCAGAGTTTCTGTAGTTCGACACGCTTAGGCAAGGAAACTTAGGAATCTGATTATTTTACGAGGAAAAATTTAGGACAAAATACACAATCTTCAAAAAGTTGACTCACGAACACTAAGGAGAACTCATGTATTAACGGCAATTTTCCTGTTAGCAATCTTTTCCTATTTCGAAGCATTGTTCAAAGAAAACTTAAAAAACTTGGGAGATTTGTGAAATATATTCTAGATGACAATTTCTCGTTATACGTTATATTTTATTGCTCAGATGAATTAACTGGAAGAAATTGATGGCAGTCGTCTTTGAAGCCCCGCCTTCTTATCCTTCAGCACATTGGTGCAAATAGTACCTAAAAATGTAATGAACTTTCATGTATAAATTACAGACCATCTCTTCCAAAATGCTATTTTTCTATAGTCTGACAGGTTAGCACAAGCAAGCTCGTACATCCAATATTTTTCAGAAAGTATATCTGCTTTTGGCCATCTGTAGGTGAGTACGTATCTTGCCATGATAACAAAAAGGTGAGTACGTATCTTGCCATAATAACAAAAAGGTGAGTACGTATGTATCTTGCCATGATAACAAAAAAGTATTTACAACGGTCTTATTGACCGATTTTTAAGATAGGGTTGAAATTTCATGATCCCCAATATTTTGCATAATAATAGATTGTATAGTAAGTTATGTTCGTGATCGTCAGAGTGCAAAAATTTTGTGATCTGATTAGGTAGTTTTCAACAGTGCAATTGTAATTACAACAGTGCCATTTAATCTTGTAATTCAGGTATGCGTTTCCGGAGAACTTTATAATCAAAAACCGAATCATGCTTGTTTCAATAGCTGTTAAAACTGTGTTAAACGTAATTAATTTCAATATTTTACTGAAGTGTTGCATGTATTTGTAGACTATAATCCAACATTATAGTAAACCTAGAATCTTAAAATAAGACATGAGTCTCAAAATAATTTACTATTTCGATCGTTTGTGTGGAATGGATAATGAACATTAAAATAGGTATGCAGTCTCCGTGGAATTAATTGATTTCTGTGCATAGACATCGGCATAAAATATTTGAATACTTGGTACTTGGATGTTGTGCACACATATACATTGAAACGTTTGAATGTAAGGTACTTAGATAGCAATACACAAATACGTAGGAACATTTGAGTGTAGTAAACAACTAAAAAGAATTTTTTCCTCTCTACATATCAAAATAAATTTGAGTGCTCTGGACATTTGGTAGTACAAACAAACTATGATTTATGAATACACAGAACATAAAATGACTAGTTTTAAAATGATGACTGATGACGAAATGATCACTGATTCATGAAGTGTTCTGTGAATATATTATCGCTTTATATAGTTAGAAATCGCTCAGTAATTATGAGAGGGCATGTCAAGGATTATTAAATGGACGTAGCAAAGTAAATCAAAAGTCACAACGTCAGGAACTGAAATTCATTTAAAAGTTTAAGTGCATGGTAGAGCAAAATTTCCTGCACATAAAAAATTGTAATACTCAGAATAGAAGGAATCTCAGGGAGTGTAGGAGTCATCACTAAGTTTCCGTCTCAAGAAAGTTCAATACAATATTTTAGATTACGTACATTCAAGTCCACTGATCTACAACTAATTTGTCGACAATTTACCATGCGTTTTCCTGTAGAATTAAAAGTTGTGAGACTATGGATACAACTAATAGTAGCGTTACTCATCAGAAGATACATGGACAAAATAACGGGAAAATAATTGTTTCCTGTGTAGAAATAAAAAAGTTCGATTGCAATAAATTATGTTCGTTTGTTTTCTGCTATAACTATGATATCCGAAATCATTATTTCACTTTCAGAAAATATTTCAGTGTCAAGAAATATTTAAACTTTTCGTTCTATTTCCTGACTATAAATTCTGTGTGTTCGTTGATAAAGGACTAACGATTGTGTAGCTTTTTACAATTATTGCGCAGTTACATACCACAGCAATTTGACACACCTTATTGCAATTCCTAAGCCTTGGATTATTCAGCTGCGCTATACTACTATTTTAAGAGCAGAACGATGAGTCCATAGCGTTTTTTGACAACAGGTAATTACCCAAAGCTGAATCCTGAGTGTTGGGTTCTCCATCAGAGAGTAATAACTTTCCTACTGAGTACTCCTATTTGGAATGAATAGGATCGTGCGTTGTTATAGCTTTGATATGGTGGTCTATAGAAAGAGGGAATTACGAGAAATTATGATTGTTTTATGCCCGAGGTCAGAAGCTCCAAGTTACGACTCGATGCACCTATCATCACTTCTCTGAGGAAGCCGTATAATACCGCCATTATTGTACACTAGTGCGTACGCCCATTAAAAATAACGGGGTTTAATTATCATGCATTTGAAGGAAGGATTTAAAGCAACAGATTCTCAGACCTAATCTAAAAGTCTACGGATGTAACTCCGCAGTTAAGGATCTATATACCTCAAAGTCTACGGATTCAACTACCAATATTTAGGGAATATTCCCTTTGTAATAACACAGGAGAAATTACACACACAAAAAATATAAGTTTATTCATTCAAGGAGACACCTGGCGTTTTATTATATAGTGTAGATTGTACTCCTTCTCTACAGCACAAATTTATAATATTGACCATGAAATAACTCGCTTATATAGAGTGCATTCTACATCAGAGTTCTTTCTACGGATATTGAAAGCCTGCGAATCGCTAACACATCAATAGCTATCACAGATACCGGCTGAAATAATGCCCATCGAACATAGCGAACATTAAACCTTGACGCT
>VCRD01001962.1:9261-61766 GCA_006783055.1 Trinorchestia longiramus
CATGCATGATTCTAACGTGTTTAACAATATCATGCATGATTCTAATGTGTTTAACAATATCATGCATGATTCTAATGTGTTTAACAATATCATGCATGATTTTAATGTGTTTAACAATATCATGCATGATTCTAACGTGTTTAACAATATCGTGCATGATTCTAATACCTCTAACAATATCGTGCATGATTCTAATGTGTTTAACAATATCATGCATGATTCTAATGTGTTTAACAATATCATGCATGATTCTAATGTGTTTAACAATATCATGCATGATTCTAATGTGTTTAACAATATCATGCATGATTCTAATGTGTTTAACAATATCATGCATGATTCTAATGTGTTTAACAATATCATGCATAATTCGAATATCCATAATAAAATCATGCATGATTCTTATGTTTCAAACAATATCATGGATCATTTTAATATCTCTAATATCATGGATGATTTTAATATCTCGGACAATATCGTGCATGATTTTAATATCCCAGATAATATCATTCATGATTTTAATATCCCAGATAATATCATGTATGATTTTAATATCTCGGACAATATCATGTATGATTCTAATATTCGTCGCATTATCCATGAAAATGGCCAGGTCCAGTTAAAATAATTATCACTCAGCTGAAGGTTCTTTCAAAGGTTTCTTCTCTCTTATTCCTTTAACGGATTTCTTTTGTATAAGGAGTGAGATCATCCTTTCCTTTTCCACGCGCGGTGATGAAGTGGTGAGAAGCGTTGCTAACGCTGTAAATTTAAGACGTAAGTGCTTACTCCACACAATGGTCGAGTGAATATGAAAGTACTCGTAGTTCACTGCGGCAATCGTGGCGGTAGTCACTGTACATAACCTAGGGCAGTGGTTCCCAACCTTTTTGTGAGCAAGTACCACTTGGAGGTCCCGTACAGTCACCGCGTACCACCTGGTTCCAAAGAGTACCACCTCGTTCCTGGTTCACATTTTTCTGAAGTAAAAAAATAACATAATAAAAATTGTTCATGACCCCGAAAGTGTTCGCGTACCACCTGGAAGGCCCTCGCGTACCATTAGCGGTACGCGTACCACAGGTTGGGAACCACTGACCTAGGGGATCAGTCACGGAGGTTTCTACCCTAAGCTTACGTTTCTAGACGTTAAATGTTGTGGGATTTATTCGTTTGATAAAAAATTTCGACCATTTGATGTACTTTGAATATGTTTTCTGCTTCATAGTTCAAGTGACATTTCTCCTCAATATTTCATATCATTTTGGGAATTATTCGCAAAGTTAAAGGCAATCGCGAAAGCCGAAAACCACTTCGGTTTCACTGAACATGCGTCATTACAAGTGTTTAGAGCTTGATAGATTTCGCTGCCCTTATCATAGTGACGAGAGCTCAGAATAAGAAAGGCAGTCGCTGTGTCTGTGGAGTTGGGCAGTAACAGTTCCCACAGCGCTGGGGCTGTCGTGCGTGCAAGGCATTCACGCTGCGCGCCGTGCGGTGACGTCAACGGTGCTTTATGGAGCTCGTGCCTGCGATGCGTATCATGGACCACTCATATTTGCACGGTGCGCACGCACCTTGCTTTCCATTCTTCTCCAGCAATGAGAATAAAAAATCCTGCGCTCGACGTTCAGACAGTCGCTGGTTTTGCCTCGACAACTCTGACAAACGTTAACGATCAACGTTTTTCGGCGAAAAACTTGCGGTGTTTGAAAGCCAGTAATTTGGTGAAGCTCAAGTAAAATGTTTTGGATGTTTTGCTCATGTCCGCGTGTCAGTCAACCTTTCGACCACCTGAATGTCTCTTTTGACAAGTTTGACTAAGTTTTTCTTTGTTCTTTTACGGTGGATTCTAAAGGATAAAATCGGAGAATTCTGTTGCCTGCAGAAGATATTGAAAAAGGTGTGCCCTTGTCTAAAGAATTGTGATGAACCACGATTTCTAACCAGTGAAATTAAAATTCTAGAATTTGCAAGACTGTAAACTTATCTTAATTTGGTTATGTTAGTGTTAACTGACCTTTTGAAGAGATAATGGTGAAAAAATCATTGTATTCAGCAGATGAATTCATGAATCCTTCAATTTCTGCCTATCGTTTCTCATTAACTTTCTCTCACACGCACTAACGAGACACAAGACCTCGGTCTCCGTCTCAAGTCAGGGGGTATTAATCAAGCAGTCAAAGGAATCTGCAGATTGACGTAGTAGAAAGTCCGCTATGATCACAAAAATGGCCAACGCGAAAGGAGAATGCTATGCGTTTTGTGTAGTGATCTATTACACCAATATATCTTTATTGCCAACCAGGTTTGACATAAGCTACATTAATGTTTCTCTTCTAGAAAAATCAGACTGCTTCAAAAACCTGTACGTGCGTGGAATTTTTTACTTCTAGTTTGACTCACGAGAGAGACTTGGTTCGAAAGATTATAGTCCGTCGCAAAAGTCAGTTACTTTTGTTCGCGTGACTTCATCATATTTTCGTGCTTGGTGTAAGGCAGACTAACTACAATGCACTTTTAAAAAATTTTCATAATGTTTTCAAACTTACCTCTGAGGGAGTCACAGCCGTATAAATATTTATGCTTGTCTCTGTTTATAAATGAGAATTGGCTTTTGACGCCTTTCCATATTTTACTGCTCGCATGCCTTCAACAGGACACGCACGATCAGGTGTGTGAGCAGGAAAGGCATCCTGCTAGAACCGTAACACTCTGTCTTAAGTCCTTCCTCGCACTCACGTGTCATGTTTGATTGTGGCCTAAGTGTGAGGTGAATGATTTCTGCTTATTTGCTAGCTCTGTCCCCTTCCTCAGTTTGGTTCCTACTGACGATGTGTTCAATCTTTCAGATTAAGTACAAATCATTCTTATGAAACCTTCTCTTTTTGAGCTGTTCAATTCACGGTGTTTGAATGAAGCACTCCATTTTTTAAAGCTGAGTACTCTAAGTCATTCTGGCGCTGGCTTTTTTGCTAATCTGTTTTGATTTGAATAGAAATTGTGAATATAACTTGTTTTCAATTTGTGAATTGTATCGTGTGCACTGTAGAGAAGACGGTGACTTATCCTTTTGCGTATTTTGATATACATATTATTGGTGAATGAAAATTTTTGCTGTAATATCGGTGTGAAAGAAATGATTATTTTCATTACTTTAAATGGTTGGAATCACCTTATTTTTATTCCCTTAACTTCCAAGCAGTTAAATTTATCATTTTTATTTAATCTGATATTCAGTGTAAATTTGTGAATGGAAGAAACTGAGGCTTAGCCAATGATGTTATCATGCTACCAACCTTTTATTCGACGACCTAAACTCAAACGGATGTTTGACGGTGACCACCGTCGTCATAAGGAGGGGCTTTGTCCCTCGACTACGCCTGACGAAGGCCATAAATCAACGGCCTCTAAAATCTCCTCTGCCTACCTCGATTCTTCCAACTCGTGTGATCGGTCGTCAGAGACATCAAAAACGTCTTCATTTTCTTCTTTTCCCAGCACTCGTTTTTCTAATGCAAGCACCTTACCACTATCTCAAAACCTCTCGGACGATTTTAAAAACTCGCTGCCGCTGTCCACAACCACCTCTGAAGACTCAACGCGGCCTCTGCCTCTTTCTTCTAGGCTGTCCGACGAGTACTGCTCTTCCGTCCGTCTTGCCTACATGAGGTGTCCACCTCGAAGACAATTATTCGATGTCGAGAGTGTCAATTCTTCAACAACTGCAAAAAAGTCTTGTGATGTTTCGCGGACAAGTTTAAACGAGAACACTGGTGGAGAAGCTTTCGTTGGCAACGATCAAATGAATTCATTAGCTCCGCCTGAGGAGTATTCTTTGGATGATTTCGAAGAAGAGGGCGATAGTGATGAAGGATGGGCTCGGTCCTCTAGATTGCTTGAAGAAGGCTTTCAAACGACTCGTCAACCGAACATTCTCTCTACTATCGATTCGAACGTTATGCATGACTACCTACGTGATAATGATCGAAATGATACAGTGAAGACTAGTTCTGTTCGTTCCAAAGACCTGCAGTGCTCCGAGGCTTATTCTTGCGATGTGAAGAATGTTAGAGCTACCAACGTCGCATTCGAGGTGTCTTCTCGTGGGGTTTTGTCAAAGTGTGTCGATTTATCTGGTCAAAAGGACGTTATTTCAGATGAAGCTGTATCTTCCTTCGATAGCAGCAAACTTTCCAGTGACGAACTCGTAAGCTCTATCAACAAAGGGAGTTCTGCTAAAAATTTAATTCATAAAACTCCGAAAAGAACTAAAGGTGTGCAGTCAAAAGCGGGTAAGCGCAGTATCGCAAATTTGCCACGCTATTGCTACCAAGGCTGCTGTTGTCTTTCATCTTTACCAAAACTGTCTCCTCGAGTTCATCTTCATCAAGTTTCTGATCATCCATCTTACGACCTCTCTATGTTTCCTTCAAGTAACAACGGCCCTTCTCAATCACCGATCGCTTTTAGCTCGACTACCGATGAAAAATCCTCCAATGCTCCCAAAAGTGAATTTTCTGTTACTGAAACTCCGAACGTTTTATTCGGTTTGTATCCAACAAACGGTGGAGTTTCAAATCAAACAAGCTCGAAAGAAACCAATTTTGAGATAGAATCGTCTTCCAAATCCACTTCAGATGAATGTTTTCTTGTGAAGTCGAAACGGCCAATCAATTTACCATTTTCTCTTCCCAATGATGGAAATTTCATCAAGGGTAAACGGCTATTAAGAAAGAAAAAGCGAAGTGGCCGGTCCGTTGTTACGAACGCCTCGTCATCCCGAGCGTCAAAAGCTGCGAATGTTTCTTCAAAACACACAACAAGCAGTGAGTCATCACTTAACAATGGCCCTTCAATTAGAAATAGATCAGCAAATTCGCCTGTACTCTGCAATAGTCCTTTGCCGCTACACAGAGAATGTGCTGAGTCATGTCTTTCATCTAAGAATTCTGGAGTTGTCGCGAGTGTTTCTCTCTCATGCACTTCATCACCTTCTGTCACTACTACGACGAAGACTCAAAATGCATCATTGTTCAGCAACCTTTGCTCGTGCACTACTCTGGCTCACCACTACAAAGCTTTGCCACATGCTCCCCTAATCTTGCAAAATTCCCCTTCTTCTTTACACGCTCACACTTTTAGATCCCTGTCTCACCCACTACCTAATCTACGCTCACATGGTGACCCGTCAAATGGTCTTAGCAAAGCTGATACCTCCAACAAGTTGTTAAGAACGACCACAGCTGCTGTTCTGTCTTCTGGTGCTCTTCCTCCGTCTCCGAATCCACACGAGACAGAGCTTATCTCCTCTCGTCCTGATGAGCCTTTTGAAGGGTACAGCTCAAGAGACGGCCATTCTGAAGTACGTGGACGAGACATCCCTTCTGCCCATCATACTTTAGCATCGGACATTTTGCGCGACCTGCACAAGAGCTTGCCAAGGGAGATCGTTAAGTCCATCTCTTCATTTTCGTACCCTGGACATGTAGAGTCGGTGATGTTTCTTTGCGCTGATCGTAAATGTTTGAGTTCACAAGCTGATCCCAACTCTGTCAACTTTAACAGCTTGGTCATATCTGGAGGAAATTGTATGCTGAAAGGTAAGTAATGCTCCTTTTATCATTGTATTGGATTTGTTTAGAATTTTGACTGTTACCTTGTTCTGCCTTCATCTTTGTCTGAATTTTACTTTCTTACTCGAATTACTGATGCGCTGCAGATGAAGTTCACGTAATTAAAACAAGTCCTGTCGACTGCAAATTTTTTAGATAATTAAACGACGATTGTTCTTGCGACTCTATGACTGATCTAACTCTTAACTAATGAGCTCCTAATGCTCTGTAGATCGCTCTTGATGCAAGGTTTCTGCACTGTTCGTCTTTTCGCTGGCATTTTGTAGTTTTTCTGTGGGCTTTTAGACGTAAAATGGGCTGTATCAAATTCCTGGTGTAATTTATCGAGGCTTTTGTGCAATGAAATATTAGCTGTGAGCTGTCTAGAGTGAGAACAATGTGCAAATTTGTAACCTATATAATTAAGATAGCATTCGGAGAATGCCGTGGGCACGCACCGGAACGGTGTTTGAGCCAATAGATTTTTGCCCTTGAGCGTCAATGGGCGTCAATGCTATTCCTACCAACTCACACAATTTATTTTGCCATTCTACCGGGCGCAAAATTGAACAAGTTTACGCAGAAGGATCTTTATGCTCTGTTTTATTCAGAGAATCTTTCGTGAAAAAAGAAAGACCTTTACTATAGCTTGGAAAGAAGTTAACATTCCAGGAGATCGAGAAGGCTTTCTATAGGTGCACCATAGAAGCAAACTCCTTTTTAGCTTGAATTTGACGAAGCCAATCTGTAGTGTCGCAGAAAAGAGCTTTATTTCTCTGGTTCGATTTTATTAGAGGCTTTTTGGCTTTCTCAAACCTGAACTGTCAAACAAATCGTGAACTTCTATGGGGGAAATTCCCCGTTAGAGGCTCAACTTTGGGTGTAGGTATCATTTTCTTTAGAACTTGAAATTTACAAGTTGATGATATTCCTGGATGCATGTACGGCAACATCGTTAAATGTTGTATTTTGAGGCACATCGGGTAGATAAATTACTGCAAATGCCATCCGCACGAGTTAATGGTATGAATGAATCATGTTACCGGTATTAAAATTATGGCAACTTGATATAGGAATGTAATGACATTAAATAATCTTTTGCGTTGAGCTGCTATCAGTGTAAGCTTTTCGTTCACTCTAGTCATTACACATGCTGAGTACTGGTGTAAGTACCTATGGCACTGTGGAGGGACCGTACGCCAGGTTTGTAGTTCCTGACATTTTGTATGCGATTGATATCGTTGTAATTTAGTGAGGCAATAAATAATTTGTACATCAGAAGACGGCCTCGGCTAGGCTGTTCAATACAGAGAGCATTTGATTGCACTTGTTGAACATTTTACGGAGTTACTGAGGAACTGGTTTGGCAGCGCTATCTCTGTGCCGCCACAAGATTTATGGCTTTGATAATTCATTTGTTAAAATACGAAGCCGACACCGGCATGTCCCAAAATTAATTGAATGAATTTACAGCCTTGTTGCCACGATGCTGCCATTGTGCGACGGCCTCTAGGCAGCCATTATGCCACTGTGGCAAAATGCTCCAGCCACAGCCTACAGATATTACAGGGAAGAGAGGGACGCTTGCGTGGTGTCGATGCTGAGGCCAGTTTGTCACAGCCATTTAACGGTTTTCCGACACTTCCTTGATTTACAATACAAACACGGGTGCCCCCATGTTCATGTTCGTTGTGAGTCAGCGGTGGTATGCATGGCATTAACTCATTCATTATTCAAGCGTGATTATGATAACAGGGTTTGAACGCATAGCTGTAAAATCAAGAAATGAAGTGAGGCAGCTTGAACAGGATTTCCTTTGTAAAATTTGGAGTGTATGAACTCGATGTTTAGAGTTTTATTGCCTAAACCCTATCGGCTGATCGACGTGAAGTTCAATAATTATACTCTTAGGAAATTCTGTTCTGCATCAGCTTTCTGTATTGCAGTTCACAAGAGACAATCCGGAAACAAAACAGAAATTATATTTTAATAATCAAGTTGATGAGTGGGATTTTTAATATAAAAGTTATTAGTGAAAGGCAATTTTAAAACGTCTAAAATTCTGATAATTACATATGAAGACAATGAATTCGAATCTTTGTAGCAGGATTTGATCGATGATAATAGTACAAGGAATGTGTTTAATAGTTTCATAAAATACTAATCGTATGCGGCTGTACTCCTCTCCGCATGCTGTGCTCTATTATGTATAAGCGATTGTGTATCAATTATTAACACTAGCAGGACTGAGGGAGCCAACCTAAAGTACTGTATACCACACTACGAAAAGTCATGCAAGATGTCGTAAAAATATGCAGTGTATTTTAAGTCCTGTTTAAAAACGATTTTATGGTGCATCAGTTGTTACCCTTAGTCCTGCTAGTGTTAAAAACCCATCAGCACATAAGAATTATATTGGAAGATGAATATTATCTTGTTTATTCTTAGGGTCAATAATGTGATGATTTCTTTGATTTAACAACATTTTAGTGGGTCCAACACGGTGGATGTTTTATTACAAAATATTCTATGCGTGATAAGTAAATTTTATGTAAAATGAGTTCATGATATGCACTGATCTTCAAATTTCTCGAGCGAAACTCCGAACGAATTATTTCCTTCAACAGATCACTTGAAATTCTTAACTAATCTCGAAAAAACTAAACTTCGTGCCAACGTGATGCTCGCACTCACCTGGTTTTCATCACTCCATAAAGTGCTCCATCTCGAGTAGTTCCCTTCTTTTTTTTTTTTAGACATGACTCGCTGTTTTTGAGCTGCTGGTCATGAAAAAAATGCGAGATCTACAAAACTCGGCGCGATTTTGTTGCTTGTTTGTTGGATATTCTTGTATGATCAACTTGGGTTGTGTTTAGATTCTTTGTTACCGCTCTATACAGTGTCTTGACTTGTGACTGGTGTGTGTTTTGACAGAATTCTGAGGAAGTACTGGAATGATTTTGTAAATCAATGCAAATGTAATTTTTAATGCAGAAGTTAACTTCAGATGACGTGATTTTAATTGCAAAATGTTACTTTTTTTCGTTAACTACTTCTGGTTTTTGGCGTTAACATGAACATGAACTTACTTTATACTGGAGATAACTTCATAAAATCATTCCAAGCTCAAACTTACTTTGATTTTTCATTACGTAAGGTAGAGGACATCGCTTCTTTCGAGGGAAAATACATCAAATTTTAATTTTCTCGTCTTGGTGTACCCGGAATATATCTGAATTTGACATTCATACATCGGAGCAGATTGAGTGTAAAGTTCAGTGTTTGAAGTTAACTCAAACTAAGTTTCCATTTAGTTGAGTTTTTGATTGAACACGAAACCATTTCTCTTCTTTCCGTGCAGCACTAAAAAAATACGTGCATGAAGGAATCAGTGGTATGAAAAATACGCTCATATACACTTTATAGTGCGCGTATTAACTAATACTTGCGTATCGTAAATCTTAGTTTGTTGGTGCCGTGAATGATCGCCACCTTAAAACTGTTCAGTATATTGAGTCTTCTCTACGCATGCCGTTACGCAACTCATGAGAAATGTTGAAGGCGATGCGGCTCAAAATTATTGCTCGCTAATTCAGTACTCATTGAACTACAGTTGCTGGATGTTCATGTGCTGTATAGTAACAAAAGAGAATTAATGATGACACTTTTATCCTCGTTCGCGTCTAAATTTATATCGTTGAATGTGGGCCGCGTGAGACTTTGAACTGAAGACCACAACGTATAAAGACAGAGAAATTTATTGCATTACATTAAATTTCAATGATGGAGCCCTGACAGGGATCTCATCGAGAATTGACTCGAGTGATGTACGTAGAGGCGTTGAACACAAGTTATTTTTGGCTTCTGATCTACTACTGACATTCGTTTTAAAATAGTTTCTTCAAAATTAGGATAGCTATTTTTTCAACTGAAGGATCTCTAGTGACGTAATGATTTTATCTTACAAAATTGTATAAATTCATTTTGTGATAAAATTTTTGATAAGTTCCGAGCCATTTAACTTGAAACAACACACAGCTGTAGAAAGGCAACGTTTCGATGATTAACAACTTTTTGAGAATTTTGACGCATGAAATCTAAAGAAAAACTTTGTAATAGTTATCACGTTCACGAGCGACGTTTTGGTAGCGCGATTTCGAATATCGCAACTTTATCAAATAACATATTATTGCGTAGTCTCTCATTCAATGTGGGTCTGGTGACCCTAACGTGATACCAATGAATGCAAGATTTAAGACCCTAACGTGACACCAATGAATACAAGTCTAACGACCCGAACGTGACACCAATGAACGTGACACCTAACGCTCATGTTTCATTGACAAAGTTCTATCAAATGTGAGCGTACAAACGCGTTATTCAGTATTGTCCAGAGCTATGATTTGATAATAATTGAAATATTTTTTTTGTTTTGATGCAGAATCAGAAGCATATCACCACAGCAGGACGTGACTTATTTTGTGATTAGCAAACAGGTCTTTCAGGCGACTCTTTCTCAAATATTGTGTTTTGTAACTAATACTTCAATAAAATATTGTGTTTTGTTATTAATACTTCATTCAAATATTGCGCTTTAAACTATTACTTCAATCAATTATTGCGCTTTGTTACTAACTTCAATCAAGTATTGCACTTTGTAATTAATAGTTGAATCAAATGTTGCGCTTTGCAACTAATACTTGAATAGAATAGAATAGAATAGAATTAGGCTATAGGAACGAACCTTCTGGCCCATTCTTGGGTCGGATAATTACTTCGATAATTATTCGGTTGTATACCCAAGTCCCATGCCGTATTTCTAGCCGCGTCAACCATGTCGGCAGCGGGATTCAAATATTACGCTTTACAACTAATACTTCAATCAAATATTACGCTTTACAACTAATACTTCAATGAAATATTTCTCTTTTCAACTAATATTTCAATGAAAACTCAACTCCCCAGTAATTTTTTTCCTCAGGTTTAGTAACCTGAGGTAACTGAGGTAACCTGAGGTAACTTCTCGATAGTGCAAATTGTTTAATTATGTCAATTATTTTTATTACATAGATTTTATGTCAGCCTTGTATGTCAGTTCCTTATAAAGGCTATACTGTGATATTGTTATTGAATATTGTAACGTGTGTCTTCAAAACGATACAAATGAACGTCTAAACAATTAGCCTATTGTGAGGTAAAATACTCTTACTTGGAATGATTCTGGATTAATACTTCAAAAGATAATGTAATGGGTCTTCAATTACTTGGATCATTACTTTAGAAAATATCGAAACAGGTTTTCATTTATAAATTCTCCAGAATTTCCTGAACATTAAAAAACTTTCTTAATTCTGTACAGTTTTCTTTCCTCGTTGTTCAACACATCCGCGTATTTTGCTGGAATATTGAAACCTTAAACTCTGCAATAGAGACTTGTGAAATCGGTGACCTGGCGCTTCCCATTACCTCTGATGGAGCTCAGCTTTCTCCAATAAATAATAGGCCAAATCAGGGAATTATCTTTTCTTGGCGAGAGAAGTTACCCGAGCCTTCCGTTACCTTCCATATCTGAGACGCGTGCGTGCCAGCGACTGCCCACGCGAGATGCTCTTCCTTGTGTTACTGGTGCTGTGTTGTTCCCTGTGTTACTGGTGCTGTGTTGTTCCTTGTTACTGTGTTGTTCCTTGTTACTGTATTGTTCCTTGTTACTGTATTGTTCCTTGTTACTGTATTGTTCCTTGTTATTACTGTTATTGTTCCTTGTTATTACTGTTATTGTTCCTTGTTATTACTGTTATTGTTCCTTGTTATTACTGTATTGTTCCTTGTTATTACTGTTATTGTTGTTACTGGCGTTAAATTGTTTTTTGTTATTGCTGTTATTGTTCTTACTGCTGCTGCTTATCCTGCCTTCAATATTTATTCTTTCTTACTATCTTCGCCTGTGTGCCATAGTTGTTTGTATGCCAGTGTAGCCTGTGTGTGTCTTCCAGTGTAGTGTGTGTGTGCGCCAGTGTAGCGTGTGTGCCAGTGTAGCGTGTGTGCCAGTGTAGCGTGTGTGTGTGTGTGTGCCAGTGTAGCGTGTGTAGTCTGTGTTACAGTGTAACCCGTCCATAAGTAGTACAGCCTACACGCCAGTTCTGAAGGACAGAGAAGTTCGGGGCAACCCTGTTTGCTGCAAGCCCGACGCTAGTTCTCTAAGTCAATTTATAGACCTTAAACTTGGAAGCAATCTAAGCGACTTCGCCTAAAAGCGCCTCATTTAATGGCTGCTACAGAGGGGACAGACTCCCGTAAATGTCTGCCGGTTCTCTTTATTATCGTACACTGTGAATGGCCTTTGATTGCGAACGTTTCTCCCATAACACAAGTATCACTTTTTGTCAACTGTGACGCATTTAATTTTCTTCCGACTATCGTAGTATATAACTCCAATTTGTACAGGATTAATGCAAATCAAAGCTCATCCATAAATATAAGTGCAGTTTTCCCACGATATTGAAAGCTAATAGTGGCTGTGCGACCCGCTGCTCCTGTTCCAAAACTTTTAGTTCGAATCTAGTGTTCGGTAATGAGGAATCTTGCCTCTTCGTTTTAAAGCCATTTCCCGCTGTCGTTCAACGGGATCTATGGAGACAAGCAATGATCGTTAGACTACTGATCCCTACAGAAAAAACTGTAAGCCTGCCCTTACGTCCTTTTACCTCGGGCCTCTGGTCGATGTCGTAGTGACTTCTTGAACTTGAATGAGAAGAAATTCACTCCAAAGAAATTGCGGTATATTTAACTGGACCTCCGAGCCCGTTTCTTCGGTTTGCTCCCTCATGTTTCAAATAACTTGCACTCTTCTATGGATGTTGTGCATCACTCATTTGCATTTGATTGTTATTATGAACGTGAGAATATCTTAGAATTTCTGTTTTTCCATCGTACTGCGATCCTTAGGTCCTAGCCTTGTATCACAGAGTTGATCTAATTGACTAGTAAACTTTGTGGCTGTGCATCATTTCGTGATCTATAGTGCTCATTAATACCTTAGTTTATACTTCAGTATATAAGACGTGAAATATTATTTTACTAAGTCGAATATATCTCATAATTATGTGGTTGTTATCCTAGCAGGTGCACGTTTACAAAACCCACGTAATAAAACTAAACAAAACCAGTTCAGATTAAAACTAGTACGTATTTGTAACGAAGGAATTGACGGTAATTGTCCGGTAACATTACTTCGTTCAAGAAAATAACTGAAAACTTCTGGTTGGGTGCATTTCAAGAGATATTATTGTACTTTGAACCGCTAGGAATTATAGGACCTGGTTACTCGATGAAGGAATAGAGTTACGTGATGATGGCCGAGTAACGCTTGAAATAGTGTTTCTCTATGAATCTAGCGTTCCACTAGGAATGGAGGGTACCACTAGGAATGGAGGGTACCACTAGGAATGGAGGGTACCACTAGGAATGGAGGGTACCACTAGGAATGGAGGGTACCACTAGGAATGGAGGGTACCACTAGGAATGGAGGGTTATAACAGCAATGGAGTGCTGAATGAAGAATGCCAAGTTGCTGTGGAATTTAAATACTACTGGGGATAGGAATAGCAGTAAGTGAAAGAATATCAGTTAATTAAATCAATACCTGCCATTTTCATAAGATTTAGAGCAATGCTTAAAATTTGCCGCAAAATCTGGGATTTGAAGCAATATGCAGAATTTGTAGTGCAAAAATGTACAACAAAATCTTGAATGAAATCCAGGTGTTCGTTCGCTTTACTTACTCGATGAAAGCGATTGCCCAGCGTATGTATGGTTAAGGTTTATCTAAGGATAAGGTTAAGGGTTTACTGAGGAGATGAAGCATTTCTGAACAGAAGTAGAAGGTTTTACTGATAGTGTTTTTCGTTATCACTGTGGGGAAATTGGCGCTTGATAGCACAATTCTTAGTCACTTGTAGCAAAAGCTGCGAGGCTTTTGTTCTTTTTTAACCCTTTCGACCCTAACATGAAATATTCGTCCCAGCTGTAAAAAACACTTATTTATACGATTAATATAATCACAATTTGGAACGTGTCTTATTTATTGGTTAATGAAGCCACTATCATCAAAACTTGGCTGAGCAAAAGTCGGATCGAAAGGGTTAAATCTCTTTCAGGTAAGGGAAGACTGGAGAACGATCTTTTACATCAGGGTCTCCGTTTTTGTACCGTGTTCCTATTTACGCTATTTTTGCATCTGCTAGATGGCTGCGTTTGTATGCTCTATTGTGTACTGTTATTGCACACAGTGTAACTAACACCTTGTTGTGCCCCTTCGAAATAAATGTTAGAAGTTTTTAATCGGTAATAATCGTTTTAAAAGAGTGCAGATTTTGGTTATAGTTGAACACAATATTAATCGTTTGGAAGTGTAGAATTGTTTCTCAGAAATGAATTGTAACTCCAAAAATAGGTAATGAAACTCTGTTTTTCTTCGTGTGGCCCAAGTCGTCCAGTTAGCTTCTTTCTCAATCGAGGTCTAAAAAGACTTTATTGAGAAATAATTGATGTTTTAATAGAGTCTTAAACTTGTGTTAGGCGGCAGGCTTCTCTGTTACCACGGATTCCAGACATACTCCCTTTGGTCGGAAACAGTTTGTGCACAGTCGTGAAAACTTTCCGGCGTTAATATTCCGAAAACCACTCGGAAAATTGATTCTTTATCTTTGATTCATGACCATACAGTTCTCCGAGTACTGTTGGTCGTGGTGTACTGTAGGGAAATGTATCGATGCTCATGGGTGTTATTGAATAACAAGTATGTCTGGAAACTATGAAATGAAGTTATATTAGACCTCATGCACTACTGTTCTGTCGGTTTCATACGTTACTTTAACGAAGAATGAAAAATAAATTACTACTAGCGTGTACTTGAAATCCATGTTGACTACAAAATTGACGTCGTCTTTCTTGACTATAAAATAATTAATAGTTAATTAATCTAAAAAATTAATTAATTTTTTATTAATTTTTTTATTTAAATTAATAGTTTTTGAATACATATTCAAAATCGATTCTCATTGACCATATTTTTCGGAATCAGATTCCCAACTGCAGTATATAAGTATTGATAGCTTTCCTTTGACATTCATTAAAAACTGCTGAATACCGTACATCACTGCTGAGGTCACTCTTGTTGTGGCTGTGGTGGTTATACAAGAAATATAGTAATGATAATTGATTAATTTAAAACGGTTTGATACAAAATATCGTTGTACTAAATTCATAATTTAGTGTAGTAGTCATTTTAGTTTTTGAAAAGTAGTAATAGATTAACTACTGAATTAACTATTGTTAGAGCTGATACGACCAACATCGTGTACGTGTTTGTTCTGGTATGATGAGTGCAGCATCTTCTACAGCGGATGATTAAGCATGAACTGCACACACTCTTTGTGTGAGAGTGTAGGTAGGTGTACTCAAGAAGCAATACGTTCCTTTCATGCTGTTGGGTACGAATCTTTATTCTCGTCCAGGCACTACCACCAGAGATTGCACTTTAACATTTAATCCTCCTGATGTGAGAAGAAATTTCGAAGTAATTGTACTCACATTTCCGAGCAGTGAAATGCATTCTAATTCACAGACTCTCAACATTATTGAATGATCACGCTTGCTTGGTTCAGGCTCAAGTACGGAATTGTTTCGTGTTTTCGTCTGTTTGTCTTTGTTATTTTGTGTTTGTATTATTTTGTGAGCAGGTTAGTGACTGCTGTACTGTAATTTCTGTGACCATCTATTTACGTTTTTCTTTGCTTTCAGGAGACAAAATAGCGATATCACTATACGCATCGAATTAAAAATTGTTTTAATTGATGTTTCACCGAAACAACGTTCTTCTAATATTTTTACTGCATTCATAGTTGAATTCATCTCGTTTTAACAGAATTTTAAATCCAATTTCATTCATTTAATTCTTTCCCTTTTTTATTCAATTGTCCATTCATTCATTATACATTGCAGTTTGCATTAACCTCACAAGTTTTGTAGCTTCTTCCTCCAGATGTGTGTGAATTTCTACTGCTTGTTGATTCATCGGTGTGAAGGTATCAAGGTTTTTCCTTTCGTTATACATGATTTGCGGTTGACAACTTCCTTTCCTTATACTCCATTTGAATATTTCTACCGACTGAACCCACTCTCAAACAATCATAGAATCAAGAAGTTCAACTTTAGCAATGGTCTATTTACTGCGTTTTATTGCACACTCAGAATTAAATACTTGTAAAATGTTAAAATGCCTAATATTTGAATGCTGTTTTAAACTACTAACCCGAATCACATGGCGCTAAAATCCTGGGCCTCTTGAATAAAGATTCAAGGGTCCTGAGCTCGCGGCAATTCGGGCCCACGAGTTATATTTCCTGAACGCCAACGGGGCAGCGAAGCAAGAAAACGCAGAGAAACTTCTCATGAAAAAAGGGGTGCAGGGAGGGGGAAATTTATGCATTATTACCAATAACAATGGCGAACACGCTCTACGAGGGCCATTGCTATGCACGCTTCGAAGCAAGGACATACACTGCCGATGTGCGAGTGCTCTCTCTTTTTCTCTTTTTTTTAGTTATGTTCTCTTTTTTTTAAATCTTGTTGGAGCCAGGCCGCGTTGTACCCCAACATCATACCAGGACGTGTATGCTTTACGGCGTTTTTATACCTCACTGTATTGACAATTTAAACGGCGTGTCGTGGTCACTTGGAGGCGCACTTTATGCTCGGCATTTGCCAGGGGTAGCATGCGGAATACATGTCGCTGTGTGGACGTTGTTTGATTTGTGCTCGAGTGTTGCGAGCGTGAAACTGACCGCCCCGTGCCACATAAAAATACGGCCCTGAATTATTCTCTAAGGTAATGGTGAAGGGAAGTGTACGGTCAAGTGCATCAGAATACGTAGGTACTTGGCATGAAATTCTAATTTTCACATCTGTCACAGAGGCAGTTCAGTTGAGAAGCAAATGTTCCAATTAGGAGACCGAAGTTTTTGAAGCCGTGTGCTTTGATGTTCATAGCGTGCGTAAAGTTCGATTCTTCATTACTGATTTGTGTTACCGTTAAAGTTTACAAAATATCTGCTGAACGGCTAAAACAATTGCGAACTTGTGTACAGTTATCCATGTAGTTACATACTCTACACACTTGAAGCTTCGATGCAGGAACTGTTAAGTTCAGCAGTGGTGAGTATAATAGAAATATGGCAATAGAAATACGGTTATACTAGGGCATGGATTTTATGGCAGAAAGCATACATGCATCTGAAGTGCAAGTGTCTAGACTTGGACGACCTACTCGTATGTTGGAGAGGAACCATTTCAAGAGGCTATGGTTGTTTTGATCATACCTTCAAATACACCAAGTTTCTTGCAGCATTTTCTGAGAAAAATATCTTGTTTTGTACTGAGTTGTCGTGCGATCTTAGTTTTCGAAAAATAAATCTTAACTTTGAAGATGGATGGCGTTTCTCATCGCTCTCAGATGTGGTTGCTCGTGTTCAAAACGTCTGATCGAAGTGGTTTCAAAAACTAAACATTGTCATTGTATTTTAAAGAATGAATTAAAAGTGCCTCCATGTCAATACATTGAAAATTTAATACGTTTTTATAGAGTGTCGATTAGTAGATGCAGTGGAAGTATAGTTTAGGTGGTGGCGGTTGAACTGTATGTAATACACCCCTTCTAATGATATTGATGATTTATTGCAAAGTAATAATGAAGTAAATTGGTACTGGCAGAAGAGGTTTAGAGACCATCTTGTTTATTAAATAATTTTTTTTGTGGTACGAAAAAAATCAACACGTTCAGTTTTTAATATCCGTGGTTTTCCCAGAATGAGTCTGCGATCAGATGCTATAGACCAGTGGTTCCAAAACTGAGGACCGCGGTCTCTTGGGGGTCTGCAAAGGGTTTCAAGGGAGAGCATATTTATCATAACATTTGTTTAAGGCATATTTATAATAACATACATTTATCCCTTCCAGAGGACCCTGATTTGAAAAAAGTACGTTGTAGGAGACCACCATGTAGAATAATATGAAAAGTTTGGGAACCACTCGTGCTGTGTAGTAGCGTCCTTGTATTGCCATCGTTACGTTCCTGGTCTACAACGTAGTCCCGTGTGCTTATTGTACTTCTGTTTTCTTTGACCATTTTCATGATAGATCTTTGGGTGAAAACTGATGCATCACGTTATGCTGGGGATTGATGATAGTGCTTGAAATGTAATGCATCACGTTATGCTGGGGATTGATGATATTGCTTGAAATGTGATGCATCACGTTATTGATGATGTTGCTTGAAATGTGATGCATCACGTTATACTGGGGATTGATGATGTTGCTTGAAATGTGATGCCTCACGTTATGCTAGGGATTGATGATGTTGCTTGAAATGTGATGCATCACGTTAAACTGAAGACTGGTAAGGTTACTCTACAACAGCGACAGTTTAACGCAGTTAGGTTTAAAGTTTGGTACAGTTACATGAAATTTGTGCTTGTTTGATCTATCTCTGCTTACATCAAAAACAATCGTGCATTATATTATTCAGGTATGTTAGTTACTTTGTACTATTATTTAGTTCTTGAGGTATGAATACCTCTAATGCAGCTTCAAGACTACGCATAACGCATACCTCTGTTGTAGCTGAAGTGGTTTACAGCTGCAAGAATGTGTATGATACATTCCTCTGTTGCAACTCAAGCTGTATACAGCCGTAGGATTCGAGCATAGTTAAGCAGCTGCTGTATTTCGATGCATTACGAGCTTTTACCTCTTCCTTGCTGCTCCTTCAAGTATAATAATGGGTGCCTGTACATGCAATCTCAATATTAGTTATATCCTGACATGGTTTAACATGGGCTGCTGATTATGACATATGAAAATGATCAGAGAGTCTACGTATCGACCGACATCTTCCATGGCAACCGTTCTAGAATGCCCTAATAAAAAGTTAAATTTACGTAATGGTAAACGTATTAAATAATTACCGCATACGATTACAAGCTGTGAAAATAACTCGTGTGTCGCCTATGGCGTGTATAATGTAAAATTGGCGAATTAGGGTTGAATAATGAGCAGGGAAATTTCTGATAGAACTGCCATTTAAGTTACTAGAAATAATCCGCATGTTTGTTCATTTTGGATGTATTGGAATTTTGAAAACGGCGTAGGATAACCGCGATGTCGTAATTCAAGCATGCAACGGAAGAGCAAAATTCGACTTTTGTATCAAGAATGTTTGTGTCGCAAGACAACACATGAGTTGTACATCAAGTGCATATTGGCAGTGCATCAAGCGAAGTGCAGCAAAACATGGACTGTGGATCGTACATAATGCGGAAGGGAATGGCCTTGACTCTGTATGAGGTATGACTAGAGTCGTCAAGTTTCCGCCATGATCTCAGATGCTACGTGTGACCTACGCTAGAAAACTCGACAGATTAATCTCACGCCAAGATCAAATTCAAATGAATGAATTTGAATGAAAGCAAAGAATTCAGGTTCAAATGAATGATGGAAATCTGCTGAGTATCATCTGTGAAGCAAAAATGCGAATTTAGTTCTACACAAGTTTTGTTTAGGTGTGAAGTGATGACTTTCGAATTTATGATTCACTAGTTTGTCACATGGGAGCTTCTAATATTGTAAGCGGGTTTGTTACGACATTAAACAGTTACCACTCTTAATTTCAAATCGCTGATTAGTTGAAAACAATTATTTATGTTCTAAATGTGATTTGATATGACTAGAGAATAAAAATTAACTCACAGAGCACAATGCATACTCAATACACTTGAATTTTTATAGGACTCCATCGATTGATAATTCCGTCTCCATGAAGAAATGTCACGAAAGCAAGTATTTTATTTACTTCAATTTCGAAAGTTTACCGCCCATGAATAGCAGTCATTTAAGCGCCTCTTCAATTACAGATGAATGATTCCCGCTGGTGACATTTTAATGATTATTCGGCCCCTAAGTGAAAACAAGGGACAATGCAGTAGTTTTTGGCCGTAATTGAGTCCTGTGCGAATATTTTACGCTACGGTGGGAGCAGGAGCTCGTGACAAAGTAATTGTACGAGTATATATGATTCTGATTCTTGTTTTTATTATTTCTTAATTGTTAATAAATTGTTGATGCTAGTGCGCCTGTCATCAGTGAGTGTAGTCTTTAGTTGATGCAATTGTTATACGTAGTCACCTTAATATTCTGGTACAACTCAAGATTAAACTTTAAAAAAGTTGCTTATACAATGAATTAGTTACTGAACCAATACTTAACACATGCATAACTCTAGAAATGAAGTAACTCCAGAACTGAATCATCTACGAGTAAGTAGAGCCAAAATTTTGAAACTAATTTTTCAAAGCCCTGAAAACTCACTCAGAGACGAAAAATTTCATATCGGATGTTAAACCGTCAGAAATAGTAAACCATGTGGGTCAAGATTTCGTGCTCGAGGAATCCAGCATTTGACGTAAGCACAAGTGCAGATTCCAACATCTGACACAAGCATAAGTGCAGATTCCAGCATCTGACACAAGCACAAGTGCAGATTCCAGCATCTGACGCAAGCACAAGTGCAGATTCCAGCATCTGACGCAAGCACAAGTGCAGATTCCAGCATCTGACGCAAGCACAAGTGCAGATTCCAGCATCTGACGCAAGCACAAGTGCAGATTCCAGCATCTGACTCAAGCACAAGTGCAGATTCCAGCATCTGACGCAAGCACAAGTGCAGGTTCCAGCATCTGACGCAAGCACAAGTGCAGGTTCCAGCATCTAACTCTACCACAAGTGCAGATTCCAGCATCTGACACTACCTTAAGTGCAGATTCTAGCATCTGACACTACCTTAAGTGCAGATTTGAGGGTGAGTGCAGAAAGCGCGTTCTTGATCACCTCCACAGAGCGAGGAGGCACAGGGCTCGCTCACCTCCAAGGACGCACACTAATCAAGCAGCTTTAGGGAGAATGTGAAACAAGTATCGCGCTTGACGGATTATTCGTGAATGGCTCCTCAGTCCTTAAATTTTACTAGAAATGCTGCGTTCCTGTGTATCATTAGCTCTGATTTCGTTGTGTGAAGCTTTCAGGTTTGCGCGTTAGATTCGTTAGATCTGATTTCAATTATCGTTGTTTTTTTTATGTATGTGCAATTTTTTAGAAGCCTCACTCGAAAGGGAGAATCGGCATACATTCAATTTTTCCTTCGTCAAATTTCTTAAAAAAAATATTGTGGCCTTTACATCGTACCAAGACAACAAGTCTTGAATGGAGATATTACAGCTACTCCCATCAATGAGGGCGGTGCCCAAATGATCCTTCTTTAGTTCGACTCGCCCCGAACAAATTCCCATGAAAGCTCCACTCGTTGAAGTATTTGAATGACGTTCAAATTTCTCAGAGCTGTGTTGTATATTGGCAGAACATTTGAGATTATGCTCACAAAATGAGTGCTGGTAGATTTGCTTTTACTTCAGTTTTACGCTCATGTGGAAGATTATTATGCTAAATTCAATGTACTGATTCATAGCTTATCTGTGATTTATAGTTTATGCATCGCACTTATCGGTTTATGTTTGAAAAGTGTCAATCATACAGATGCAGTTTTCCCCTTGTACTTGTTCCCTTGTACCTGCTTTCTTGTTGCGTTGTTGTTCGACGGAAGAGTCTTTTACAGAAGAATCCAATCTTAAAAGATGTAGAATTTTACATTGTATTGTAGTTCGTTATATTTTTAAACTGACAGCCTTCGGCTTCTTATATTTGGCCGATCGACTTTACGAAAATGATTCCTCGATTGAGTTCAAATTTCATCATCGAGTCACAATATTAATGCTAAACTTCAGGATCTTATTTTACCTTCATTTAGCACCACTGTAATGAGAATTAAATTAAGTCTAGGCGTTCTTGGAATCTGAAAAAAAAAATTTTGTTGATGGTAAATTTTTCTGTAATATCGGACAGGATCTGACTTCTTTTCTGAACAATTTTCATTAGTTTCGACCTTCACTTAGAAATTTCCTTCATTCGGGATTAAATTCACGTACTGATCTCCCTGCATAGTGAAAACGAAGGAAAATAAGACGTGATTCTTAATTCAAAGCACGATCAATTGACTGGCTGCATTTCTTCACCACGCTTTTTATTACGCCACTAATCAGATTTTTTAGAAGGATTCACGCGGTACGAAATGAGTAGTGGTTATTTTTTAGTCCGTAATTATTATGTCCAGTTCAATTTTGCTAATTCATTGCACCTGATTAATAAAATTTGTCTCGATGACTGCTTTCTGTCATGAAATTGGTCAGCCAGAACACCTAAGGTTATCAGTATATGCTCTACACGTGCACTATAATGACTGAATAATATTGACTTTTAAATATTCAGAATATTGTCTTCCCATCTCTTTTGTCGGGGCGAGCGTTGAAACTTTACGAGAGAATGATGCAGTGATGACGCTGTGTTGTTTCGTCTCTTTTTTTATGTTGGCAAGTGCTGCCAATAGCACTGAGATATCACCTGCAACTTCACTGTTCGAATAAAATAATGGATACACACGCCGTACACTTTCATAATCCTCACGTTGGCTTCAGTCACCAATTCGTGAAGTATCACGAGCATAATTAATACTTGAGAATTGTACGATTGTTTGTGAGTACACAACTTATTACTGCCATATTGTGTGTATTTTTGATAGAAACTTGAGGAATGAGGATAAATTTTTGATCTATGTCGTGTGATTATGAAGTCAACAAAAGCATGTGTTTTGCTTTGGTTTAGGTTACTTCAGTTGACTTTATTTAATTGGATTGTGCAATGAAAAAGGCGGAGTAAAATCATTGTTTTCTAGTCAATGATTTTAAGCTATATAATTATGTAGTTGCGACTCCATACACAAATCATTCGAAGACCTGACATCTTTTGACTTAATAGAATTTGATATAAGATGAGATTAAAGCCCCGTAAAGTTGGTGAATGAGGCAAGGTGTGTCGTTGAGCCCGTGCTGCCCTCCAGCTCCATACCTTCAGTCTAGACAACCACAAGAAATCAGACGTGATCGTCACGATTACGCGCTGTACGTTAGACGCAACGAACGATTTTTTTTAAATTCAAGATTTTCGTTGGAAGGATACGAGCAATAATTATCACATGTCGCTGCCGACATTCACTCCGTCTTCGGTCATGCCACTCGCTGCAGCAGTTCTCAACGTAGGCTTGTACTGTAGTTGTACGGCCTCTGTCAAGTGGGTAGAATTTACGCCATTTGAAGTGCAGTCGTCTGAGAAAAACGTAAAGTGGCGAATCTAAGAGTTTGTGAACCCGAAATACATAAAAACTCACCACTTGAGTGATTGTGAGTTTTTATGTCGTGCAAAAGTATTTAATTACTTTGGTGAACTTTGAGGGGCAGAGTGTGTACCTGAACTTCGAACATTCACCGTAAAGTTACATTTGTTACGGTGCATTGGGAGACCAGCGATCGATGCTTCCGTCGAACTATACAATTCCGTCAAGCTCGCTCTCCGTGACCGGGAAAGTTGTGGCGCAACCTCTGGGTCATGGCCCTCGTGCTCGCCAAATCACAACTTTTCCCTGAGTCTTCTCAACACGCCTCGTTCTGCCGAAGCGCTCAAACCAGTCAAAAATGGTGGTATGCCACACGGCTGAGACAGGATTATGTGCCCCACTTATTCAAGTCTTGGGTTTCTTGAGGAAAAATCAACTGTGACTTCGAATAAAGAGAGACTGAGATGCATGTAATGTGTTCCCACTTACTCAATTTTACATTTTTTCAGCCATGTTTAACGAATAATGTTCTCCACTTTCCAGAAGTCATGCCTTAACATGAATGTAGGCGAACCCAAACATGCAAGGTCTTTCGCACCGCTGCAATTCGTATTCTGTATAATTGTCTTTGTTTGTATTGTAGTATGTATAATGACTCTGCAGTTCGTAATCTGGTGAATGAATTGGTTCACTGGAATTTAACTCGCTACGAATATAAATGATATATGTTAAATTGGAAGCTAACAACAGATGCCAAGTAAGCGAAGGTGAAGAAATCAAAGCTTCATTTAGAGTTGTGAACACGTTTTCGATGAACACTAAGGTCTTTGAGAACCCTTGTTTTTTTACTGCTCATTCCTTAGAACTAGGTTCTGATGAGATTTAAATTCCTCGTCTTACCGTGACAGCAGCGCAGCTACGTTAATTCGAAACATCCTTATTAATATTATAAAATGTGTAAGTTTTCCTGTGACTATTCAATGTTGCCGAGTGTTTGAGTGCTTTGAAATGAGTCAAGATCAGCTAACCAAGCAAGGCAGCGTTCAAGGATTCTGTTGTGATGAAACAAGTCTCGTGTACAGTTGTGTCAGTCTTGTTCTACCATTAGGTCACCTGTCGCCGATATTTGTACGTGTCAAAACTCTGAGTCAATCGCTCAACGAGTGCTGCTTCTCATGTTGTCTTGCATGTCCGTACAGTGGCCACTCCCCTTCCTTACCTAGGCCGTAGTTTTCTAAGTCACCTGTATTATAAGTAGGAGAAGTGTCGTAAATTTTGTATATTAAGCAACGCTGTTTACTTTCGCTATTCCCCCAATACAATTAATGGGTGGTCATTCATGATATGAATTTTAACAATGCACTATAGAATTTTTCGAAGGTGGTAGAAAAGTTATTTTTTAATCAAAATATAATCCATGCTCATTTACTACCCCTCTCCCACGTTCCAGTAAGATATTTGTTCTATCTCAACAAAATTGAGGTATATATTCAGCAAAATTTTCATCTTATGCTGAATTATAAACTGTCTGACTGCTTTAATTATATCCCGTCGATTTAAGAATGTTTTATTGGATATAAAAGTCTCCAAGTGCTTAGGCAAGTGATAATCATTAGGAGAGATATCAAGAGATTAGGGAGGATGTTATAAAATCTCATAATTCAAGCTTCGCAGCTTTGGGACCGTAGCTTGTGAACTGAGAGGACGCGCATCGTCGTGAGGCGAAATTGGACCATCTCTATTCACTGGTGTGTTTATTTTGAATTAGCATGCATGTAATTAAGTTATTGGCAACACGGGGTTGCTTTTGCCGTTGTACCTAATTGAAAAGAAGGAATAATGAGACCGAGGGACTGAAATAACAGCTAATTAAAAATGAGACATTATGCTGAAGAACCTAGTATCACAAGTTTAGAGTTCCTTGCAGGATGAGACTTGAGTTAATATTTTCCTAGTTTTTCAATTTATTAAATAATTAAGAGACAAAGAGACTAAAACTATATAGCTGGAGCTAGAAAGTAACGTTGTTTTTATTCTTAAGTATTTAAATATGATCAAAATTCCCGTACAAAATATATGTATGTACATATTTAGGTATACCATGATAACGAGTCATTTAGTCGCTGATTCTGAAAATTGCAGTTTCTGTGAACTGATTTATTGATCCCTGATTTTCTTTTGAATCGCTCGAGTGCGTAAAGGCAACGTGCGCTTCTATTTGCGGTTCTGTTACCACTTGGTCTCCGTTTTCTCGTGTTATTTACGTTCTATATGGTTGGCCCTTGCTGGGCTTTGAGACTCGATTTTGATCAGTGTGTAGAGATCTGCCTTCATTATAATGCCTTTTTATGAAGCCCTTTCTATCATTAAGTGTGTGTGTGCAGTGGTGATCAAGATCATATCATTTAGCGGTGTTCATATCTTGCCCGGTCTCCCATAAACTGGACGTTCTCTGATTTGCCTTTAATAAGGCCATCATGTTGAAGGCATCCATGCTGTAGAACGGTGCACTTTATCGAGCAAGGCTCATCAAGTTCGGCCTCTGTATACGAGTGCAATCATCGAAAACGATTTATGAAGACTCCTCTGCGAGGGGGTCTCTATGGACGCCTTTGTTGCAGCTTAGGTGCTTCTATGGTGGAAGGATTTGGCTTCAGCTGGGGCGAAATTGACTGTTTTGTATCGTTATCTTATCGGGCTTTTATGTTTAGTTGCGGCGCTTGATCTAATACGCAATTACTGTTGACATCTGATGGAGTGCAAATTAGTATTGGCTTTTGATCGAGTAGAACTTTTACATCGGTATGCAATTGTGTTTTGGTTTTGCCATTTGTTGGAAGAATATTGCTTCTTCGTTTCTATTGGTGTCTGATATTTGTACTTTCTTTGGGTCAGCGTCTGATAGAGTATTAGTTTGCAATCAGTGAGCATCTCTTCGATATAAAGATCGATACTTGTATTGATATGTAAGTACGTAGGTATCTTGAATCTAAAGGTGAGTCCAGTGCTCGTTGCTATAATGAAGTTCAAAATTTATGCTGGGTGTGACTCCGTCTTGACAGTTGACGGAGCGTCAGTCTTGCCTACAAACAGTTGTACGGACCTTCATGTACCATGTTTACGTCTGACTTGCTCCGAAGTTTCATCATAAAGTCATAATTCATCAGTTAAACATACAGTCAACTCGGGTGTCTCTTCTTTGTGTTTGGAATTTTTTTTATGAGGTTTTGCTTTGTCTATCAAGTGCATGAATACCGGGGATTAAATATTTAGTCACTTGGCAACTATTCCCACTAGTGAAGAATCTTCAACTATTGCCGTCCTGCTATCGCTTGCAATTGTCCACTTTAGAAATGTAGTCAACTCGTTCCTTCTCGATGGTTCTATAAATTTTCAGATAGTTACATTATTATGATGTAATTCTTTTACTGTGAGTTAAAACTTCTTAGTCAGAAACCATCTAAACATCCAGGAGTCTCACTTAATTTTTTTTACATGCTTTGAGTTTTGTACTTTCGAGAATAATCCAACTTTCCACTTGGTTTCTTGATTTAAAATTTGTAATTATTTTGATAACTTTATTTCATTTCTTTTTGTTGGCTTTCAAGTGCAATGATTACTGGAGATGAAGAGCAAGTAATTCAAATTTTTGGGGTCTAATGAGACGATCGAGTGGTCGAAAAGAAAATATTTTTATTTTTTGATTTGAGTTCTTTCTTCGATAAGTTTCTCAAAAAATTGTTAAATCGAAAATTTTTCAACATTGTATTGAGATTTTTTGCTCATTTATTTTGAGTGCTACAAAATTCGCTTTTTCAATACTGTAAACGGAGAAAAAAATATTTTCTCTTTTTCAGAATTGTTCAAAAATGCATTCCGGATTATCAAGCAGATGATAAAAATCGTTCATTGAAAACTATAATACAGATTTCTTAACTGCTTAAAGAAGACGGTGTTCCAAAATTGTCCATGTTGCTGGTCAAGTTTTCGTCTTGAATTTCCACGTCTTGAACGTAGCACACAAAATTTCTGTTCTCCAGTCGCAGCGCCGCCCGCTAGAGGGCGCCTGTTACTGAGCCCGTGCCAGCGTCCGCTTTGGATGCTTTCTTTACTTGGAATGGGGCCCCAATTTTTTAGGGAATTTTTAAGCAGTCAATCTCATTAATGAAAAATATTTCCCCGTCCGATTCCAAGCTGGAATTTTCCTCAGTGGTACACTAGTGCCTGAATTTGGAGGCGATATTGTTTAGCTGTGGCGAGCTGGGCGTAAATGGTAGAGTAGCTTAACTAACACCACGGTCTTCGCTTCTTTGTGTCAGTTATGCACTAGATGTGCCGGCATAATTGTCCCCAAAATTTGAAAATTATCTCTTCAGGAACGCGACGACGCTGACCGCCGTGCTTCTGCGTACAAATTTACTTCTGGTCACACTAAACCTGATGTGGAGTAATGCTAGGCCTAGGCAAAAATGTACATTATAGCGAACCTTGAAATTGGCATTAAGATATTGCAGGTCTGCCGCATCCGGCATAGCGTATAATGTGCAGGTGTCTCCAGCTTGGTTGTTGCTTGAGGAGTAGCAGGTATGATCTGCTTTTTATCATCTCTTGAACATTTTGCCTTTCATTCAAGTGAGTTTGTGCTTCGACTGTGCCTGCTTTTTGACTACCGAGAACACACGACTTCCATTCTTACTTTTTTGTTCTCGTGAATGTTATTTGAGTAACATTCTAATATCCTGTTTGTTACGTGAAGAACTGATTTCGGTGAATTTTTTGTATTCTTAGAAAATATTTCATTTATTGCATACATGTGTTGCCAGTTTTTTCCTTAGCTTTGTATTTTGCCCGTTCTTCCTGGAAGACTATGGAAATAGTCTGTTATCAATAAATTTATGCGAATCCCTATGCATTAAAACAATAAATGAATGCACTATCTTTATTAGATAACAAAAAGCATGAGATCCACTCTGTATCATTATTAGTGTTCAGTCTGTAATGCAACAACAAATGAGCTCAACATGTACTGATTTTACGTTCTCTCTAAGTTAAAGTATTTGCCAAGGACTCCTATAAAGTTTATAGTAGTCCTTGGTATTTGCTTATTAGTGGACTTCATCCTGGAGTTTTCTAGCTGAAAATTGGAAGACCCAGAAACTAAATTTTAGGCGATATTTACTTAATGAAGAACGCCTTTACTTTAAAGAAGTTAAATCTTGCCGAAAGTTAGCGTGGCATAATCCAAAACATCGAATAATTTTGTATTAGCAAGCTACGTTCGTATTGATTTTGGTTTCTTATTTCACAAGTGAATCATTTCACACCTAAACCTGTACAAGTGTAAGATTTCATTGAACAAAATGGTTGTCATTGACATTAATATTACATATGTTCATGAAATTGTTTTCCAAATAATGATTTTGAGTTAGGTTTACACTTGAATTTGGGTGTCTCAATTTTCCTAGAAAGCTAAAGAATACAAAATTTTCCTAAATTTCTCTATATGACTATTTTCAAACATATATGTTGAGGATTCGTTCTGAGCTGATATTATTGTTCACATACTTTATCATTGCTCTCAAATCTCAATACCTGCCTGCACCAGAAGAGTTCTTAACAATTCTAGACTGCATTCAAAAGTATGCTGACGCATCACTGGTGTGTCTCACACGATGTTTGTTGCGTCAAGGGATTATGGCTAACCAGGGTTGTGGAGTTCGACGTTCAATTCTTCGACTCCGACTCTCGAATTTTTTGACAGTCCAACTCAGACTCCTTGACGCTTATATGCAGCACCTGACTCGGAACCCTCGACACAATTTAAAAAAAAAGTTGGACTCCGACTTCGAATCGTAAGTTGTAATTTTCATCCGAGTACAACTCCACGATTTTGACTTCACATCTCTTGTGGTAGCGTCACCGTATTCCGAGTCTCGTAGGTAGTAACGAAGTTTAACTTGGATATTATGCGTTTGTTTTAATTTTCCTGGCGTTAAGGATGAACGCCGCGACTCTCGAACACAATCTTCGGAAAAGTGATTCGATCGTCTCTAAGATTATTTAAGATACGCTGAGTTTTCCTCAGAATATCGTTAAGTTTGAGGTATTGTGAGTTTAGTTTCCATCAATGGGGCTTACTTTGTTTTAAAAATTCTTCTGGCTTCTTACCTGCACTTCTATAGAAAACGATGTCGTATAGACGACACAATTTTTATCCTAAACCAAATACTGATTTTTCAAACCCAAATCTAGCATATGCTGAAGTGCCGATAATACGTTTAGTTATTATATTAATAAGGGATATGTATAAATGTATATTATTTCATGCACGTTATTTTACGTAACTCTGTTTCCAGTACGTCAACGTCTTTAGCTGTCGTCTTATGCGCCTGTCGTTGCCCAACATCTTTATATGTGCAGGGTGTTACAACATAACTTCCTTTTTTCAATGCGCTTTGCTTTGAAAAAAGGAAGTTATATCGCCGCACCCTGTACTAAGATCACTGCGGGGAACTTCGTTGTAACTTTTTCAAATTAATATATCGTTCAATTGGGTAGAAACTGATGTGAATGTTAGGAAATTGTAGCATCTTGGAGAACATTTATGACAGTGAATATAGTTTGTTATTGCCATTGTAAAATAGTTTATGTATTACTAGCAAGTTCTTAATTATTATAAATGGAACTAAACAAGATGAAATTCAATGTGTAAATTCCGTAGGTTACACGACATTTTTTCACTGCTATTGTTGAAACATACCGTGCATGGACAGTTATACAGCTGATTTTTTTTATTTGTGTTGGAATATTTTCAATGTTATTTAGAGCCTATTCTTTCATTCGTATTTTTTACTATTGATTTTTAAGATACTCACTACTGTATGGATTTTGTTGACCCATGGTTAAAAACATCGAAGGTGGTTCTCGCCTTTACCTGTAAAATAAGTATCAAAAATGCCTGATTCTAACCGAAATACGCTTTAGTGCTGGAATTTATTAACTGTTACTACTAGAGCACGTTGCCGAACCGACGTTAACACTAAACCAATGAAGCGTTGTCATTATGATAGCAGACGTTGGTAATTGCCGTGTTTTGGTATTCCTAAATAGCTTTAATAACAACTTGGTGCAAGCATTAGAATTTCACATTTGCACTGGACGATTTTGATGGTAGTGTATCTGCATGTACCTAAAAATTCAGTTTGTACTCGACTGAAGTTTGAAATGGAAGGGATCCCAAATCTGAACCTGAAACATTCCTCGGAAACAAAAGGCATTTGATGAGTCAAAATGCTGTAATGATTTCAAATAGTACTCAAATTCGCGTGTGTAAGAACTAGAAAGTCAACGTATAGTGGGCACTCAAAATATTTGTGGTGTACGAATTTCATCGAGATATTAGTGACCTGTGCACTTTTTATAACAATTTCTTTAAGGTTAATGAGCTCATGCATTTTGTCCACAGTGTTTTCGCTGGAAAAGGACGTGAAGTACTGCCATATAATTAGAAGAGCAGAGGGTAGATTTTCAGAATTTGCGTATGAAGCTACCGCACTGCGTCATTTTTCCCACTTTCAAAAATTCTGTTCAAATTCAAATCAAGATGCGTAAACTAGAAGACCATTCATCCTTCATGCAACGATAAATTTAGATGGCAGTAAGTTCTGGATCCTGGAATCGGAGCTGAACTTCAGTTGGACCATATACGTCGAACAGAATTAACACGAAATTCCGAGTGCAGCCCAAGTTGTCACCTCATTATGTTCCTGCTAGCAAAGCCTTCAGATTTGTGGCCATTTGGTGATGTCGCTTCCCCAAATCTTGGAATACAAAACAATTTTTTTTCTATTATAAGATGGGCATGTCTTTTCGCAAAGTCATCTTGCTTGAAGGAAGAAGCTCAGTGTTAGACATGTGGAAGAAATGCTACAGTATCTTAGTTCATATCACTGAACTTCAATAGGGTTAGGTTTTCAAGAAGAAACGACAAAACTCCACGTCAGTTGCCAGTGAAGATTTATTAGAGTACTGGAAAACTGCAGCGAATAGAACTCATTAATGCAGTTGGAAAATAGACAGCGCTTTAGAAGTTAAAAATGAACAGCTTCAAGAAACGTAAGCCGTGGGGAACTTGAGTTGTGTTTTTGTGAAGAACATGTGCTATTTAGGATATTTAGTGCAAGAAAATCCCGTCATGAATGGGTCAACGGAGATGTGGGTCGCGGAGACGAGTTTCTGTCGAGGTATTCTGTTGCTAATTAGCAAGTGCTTAGAAGGCAGAATTAAGGCTTAGCTTTTTCTACCTGTGGTTGGGGTGAAATTCCAGATTCTAGTCGTTTGCATGCAGGTGAATGGCTCACTCACACACCAGCTCAAAAACTTGGCGCTTTATATTGGCCAGTTCTTTACAACTGATGAAGTGTCGTGTTAGAAACTCTTCACTAGAATAAAAGAACTATTTACATTAAACGTGTCCACACGTCAACAATCGTGTTCTGAGACCATAAAGTTAGTTATGGAGTTCTTTGTTACCATCAAAAGTTCTGTATTTGCCTGGTTTTGGCTCGCAGTGTTGAGCACCAGCTCTCTCCTGCTCCTTATCTCAAGCTTATCAGATTCCCTAAATGATCCGAGTGTCGATCAAGCGATGAACGGTTCTTCATGGCTCGACAAAAACAAAAATCTTCGACATTTGTGACACTGACCGACAAGCTTTCTATTATGTTAAACCTGTCGATTGCAGTGATGCATTGATGCTCTGAACATGGCATACTTGCAGTGATGCATTGATGCTCTAACCATGCCATACTTGCAGTGATGCATTGATGCTCTAAACATGCCATGCTTGTAGTGATGCATTGATGCTCTAAACATGTCATGCTTGCAGTGATGCATTGATGCTCTGAACATGGTATACTTGCAGTGATGCATTAATGCTCTGAACATGGTATACTTGCAGTGATGCATTGATGCTCTACTCCTAGCATAACTTGAGACCTGAAACTGATGTCTCAAGCCTAAATAAGTAGTGTCTGAGAACTCGTCCCTGCGTTAATATTAGTCAATTACAGGTACGCCCGTAATTTGCTGTTCCGGCTTACTGCAGGCATAAAGAAAAAGAAAAGCCCGTCTGAGTTGAACATGTATACTTGATTCCCTCACACTGCTCTTCAGGTATTCATCGGAAGGAATATAAAACGGCTTTGCGCGATGCACTAACAGCACAACACCATCGATTATAGCCTTAATTTGATGAAAAGAAATGCATTGATGCGGTTATCGAGCGCATTTCGTGACGGCATTTTGATGATTGTTTCATTCACGGATGTGTGCGCATGGTTGATTTTTGATCATCTTGTGTGAGGGTACGGAAGGCAGGTTTAGTGTCATCTGGCTGCGTGCACACCCTTAACTCATGCCTCGTTTTTAAGCTTTTATTCGTAAATATATTCTCTGATTAGAAACAGTTGATGCAAAGGAAAAAATAGTCTGAAAATTTAACTCATTCATTATACTTTCAACGTTATACATTAAGCTTAAAAAACAGAAGAAAGAAAGATAAAGAATGAATTTTCTGAATGTTTTCCGGAACATTATTGACGGATGGTTTTTCCGAGTGTGCACCAATTATTTCCGACCAAAGGGAGTAGAAAGTTAGAGTAGCACGTCTTTAATGTCATGTGACTTGAAGTTATCAACACGAGTTTAAAATCGAGTCACGTAACACAAACACGACGATATTTTAAAAACGATTGATGTTCTATCATCAGAGGCATCGACTAAAAATTTAGAATATAATAAAAATGTAAGTTATATATTTTGTTATTTATTTTAGTATTGAATTATTTGTTTACTACACCGCAATTTCGAGTTATCATCGTCAATATCGTGATGCATCAGTATTTGTTCATTTCAGATTACTGAATAAATGCACTAGATTGTCATAATAGTTTTGAGGTACATCTATACTTTAATTTTGCTACTATGCTTTGAGCGTCTTGATACATTAAATTAATTGTTTAAACAAAAAAAAAACAAATAGCTCGGCTCATTATTTTGTGCCAAATTTTTAAGAGATTTTTCCCTCTGTAATCGCGTTGTCTGAGGCTAAACTCTATTGTTTAGCCAGCACTTACTGGTAATTACTTTTGTGGCCTCGCTTTCCTATTAGAAAAGGCATTGCTGTCAAACAAGGTTACTCTCAAGTCAACTTTATGTTGCGTGAATATCATTGGAGCGTGTACTTGTAATTGCAGCTCAATAAATCTTCCATATTGCATCATTTGCTGTACAATTTAGGTTTAATATCGCATCCTTTGAAGTACAATTTGGCTTTCCTATTACATCATTTGAAGTACAATTTAGCTTTCCTATTGCATTATTTGAAGTACAATTTAGCTTTCCTATTGCATTATTTGAAGTACAATTTAGCTTTCCTATTGCATTATTTGAAGTACAATTTAGCTTTCCTATTGCATCATTTGAAGTACAATTTAGCTTTCCTATTGCATCATCTGCACTACAATTTAGCTTTCCTACAGCAACATTAACCATGACGAACCCGTCGTAAAATGTGAAAGCTCTGCTATCATGTTGTTCATTAATTTCTATTATAAAACAGACAGTAATGCAGGCTTTCAACATTCTCAGTTTTGAGAGGGTGCGCATACTAAGTCTAGATACGAAGCTGGTTGTTCCAGCCTGCTTGTTCAGCTTTTTCCCCTCGTCCACCCACTTTGCATACTGCCCATTTTTTTCAGGAATACCATTTAACATATCGATAAGTTTTTCTCATCAGGACCTCGCTTGCGTTCCTTACCTGTGAGCTGTAAGGAGGCTTGATTTAAGGCTTGTCCATGCAGAGGAACTGCTGAGTGCTGAAGCGAAGTTAATTGTCCAGAAGATAATGAATCGACTGGTCCAAGTAGCTATTGCACAGTCAAATAGAATTCTGTATTTAACCAGTGATTTTGTGCACAACCATGGATTTTGTGCACAACCATGGATTTTGTGCACAACCATGGATTTTGTGCACAACCATGGATTTTGTGCACAACCATGGATTTTGTGCTCGATCATGGATTTTGTGCTCGATCATGGATTTTGTGCTCGATCATGGATTTTGTGCACAATCATGGATTTTGTGCTCGATCATGGATTTTGTGCACAACCATGGATTTTGTGCTCGATCATGGATTTTGTGCACGATCATGTGTTTACTGGGAATTCTGTGTACATACATATATCGATTATGCATACATTCAAGGATTCTGTGTATATCCAGGGATTCTGTGTACCTATTTCTAGCAATTATATGTAGTGATGTCGACAATTCTGTTCATAAAAAGAATTCGATATAAGACGGAAATCATGTGTTCGACCCGTTATTGTTTCTTCAATCGGGATTCCCTTGACAAGATGTGCTGTGTACACCCAGGAACCCTGTGCACAAACACGAACCTAACGTCCCAACAGTGTACAAAAAATAAATAAACTCGAGATGGCTAGATACTTGTATTGGTAACATTATCAAGCAGACTCATCTCTTTTGAAAAAGTCGTTAATTTTTTTTAAATATTGGACTCCTGCTCTATTGCTTGGACTGAACTATGACTGTCCTTGCCAGCATACGAAACTGAAGGATTCTTCACAGCCTTCCATCTAAAAGTGAATGATCATTTTCAAGTCTGATGCGGGTTTTTTTTTCGTAATTAGAGTGGGATTATTTTATTTTGTCTTTTTCTTAAAAGAATAAACCAATTTATCATCCGAGCAACTTCCTGTTCGTGTTCGATATTTTTAATGTAAACTTAATTATTCTACTTTTCGTCTGATAGGACATCTCACACTGTCAGCGTTGTGAGGCCTTTGAATAATTTACGGTAGTAAAACCCAACGCAATCTAATATGGAAAGCATCTTCGTTCTCAATAAGTTAAGGGGTCCTTGCCCTACTTAGGCGAATACGATTCTTACTGCAACTAATCAACGCCTCAGCTGAAGTCTATAAAGATAACTCACTGGCTGTCATCTATATTTGTTACGTACCTCGTCGTGTCTGATTAGCCATGTTTGCCTGTCGCCCAGCCATTGTGAGTCCGAATTCCTGTACATCCTGCAGGTCGTATACGAAAGGAGCCTCTGTACAGCAAGTATTTGGTTCCCATGAATTCTATCTGTCCTAGTTTTTGCTCAATAAACTATCACAGAAAGATTATACTTCTGAACACATAAAGAATGCCATTTGTACTCTCCTTATTAAGTTCTAGGCTTTAAGATGAGACAACTGATGACTTAATGATTGAATGAACTATGTTCATTTATTAAATGTTTTTATTGCTTATGTTATCAATGTGAAGGAACTTTTTGGTGTCGATCTTTACGATGTCGGAAAATTGTTCTTGGAACATTTCATGCCTGATTTGAAGGCAAATAAAGATTCGCCTGTGAGATGCAAAGTTCATTTTACTTTATTCAGTTCATAACGAGAAGAGCGCATGTCATCAGGATACGTTAACCAACTGCTTTATTCCAAGCTCGTTTGCTTTGAATTCATCAGCAGCCACAATATCAGTTGGTGTTACCGCAGTTGTGGTCTTCAGCCGCCCTACCTCGCTTCTTGCTTGTCATTCTCTCTGTGCTTGAGAGTTGCCACCGAGGTTCTTCTCTCCTATGTGTGGTGTTCAGTTTCCGCCATTCATATTGATGAGTTTGCTCGAACCAACCATCAGTGTTTGACCATGAACCTCTTGTCTCAACGCTTGGTTTACCCTCGACACCACTGGCAGCCCCCAAATGTCAACGCCGTTACCCATGGGGAGCCGTTTACCCTGATTGAGCAATGAAGTGGTTTACCCTGTTTGAGTCATGAAGTAGTTTACTCCGGTTGAGCCACAAAGTGGTTTACCCCGGTTGAGCCACAAAGTGGTTTACTCCGGTTGAACCACAAAGTGGTTTACCCCTGTTGAGCCACAAAGTGGTTTACCCCTGTTGAACCACATAGGGGTTTACCCCGGTTGAGCCACAAAGGGGTTTACCCCGGTTGAGCCACAAAGGGGTTTACCCCGGTTGAGCCACAAAGGGGTTTACCCCGGTTGAGCCACAAAGGGGTTTACCCCGGTTGAGCCACAAAGGGGTTTACCCCGGTTGAGCCACAAAGGGGTTTACCCCGGTTGAGCCATGAAGTGGTTTATCCCGGTTGAGCCACGAAGTGGTTTACCCCGGTTGAGCCATAAACGGTTGACAAAGGGACCAAGAAAAGGTTATTTTGTGTGACATAAAGTTTTCTCGAGTCTTGTTTTCTTGGACTCGCCAGTACGTACAGGGTATGGTGACATGAATAACTTTTGTAATAAAACTAACAATTTCGGTTTGATACTCCGAACTTGAACTACTAGCTCTGTTTGTTCTAGACTTGCGACGCCGTTAACATATTATTTTCAGCAACAAAAATGTTGTATGCTACATTTGTTCTTTCATACACGTTTTGAATCGATGTGTTAAACAATGAATGCCCTCCAACATGGTACTCTGGCTAGTCCTGTAGCTTCTTTGCGCGTACGTGTACGCTATCCAGGAGATAACTTAGTGGATAATTACCACTAAATTAATAAGGGATAATTTAGTGTATGAACCGTCAATGTAATTTAGTGTCCACAACGTCAGCAATTCCCTTTAGGCATAAACTCGTTTCACGCTTGAGCATTGCAGGACTTGGTTTATTTTTGATTCTTGGAGCAAGGCACTTGACTGTTTCTTTCGCCTTCCAAAGCTCTATAATGTTAAAATACCCGTTTTATATAATTTGTTCTGACACTAGTGACCTTTGAAGTAACGAGATTTTCACTTGATTTATAATCATTATCTGAAACTTGTCGACTTTTTGAAGGTTTTCATTGCTTTATTTTCTCTTTGTGAACCCTGGACCATGTTCTTTAAATCTAGTTTTATGCTCACCATTTTTTTGCAATATTTCAAAATCTGTAAACTTTAACTTGTATAAACATACATTTTGATCCTACAAAAAGCAAAAAAATTAATGATGTATTCAAATGTATGAAAAGTTAATTGTTCACATTTTTTGTTTTCAAAAAACATCGTCCTGTTTTTTCCCTTACATCGTAAAACTATTTTGTTGTTATTAATAAACTTTTTTAAGTTCTGGCTCATACTTACGTATTCCCATTAGTTCTCCATTATCATCCCTAAAGGAGAATTTTATAGAATCACGGTTTCAGCTACGGAATTTTTGCTGCCAATATACAACAACAATATACATATTTTAGTAGATATCCATTTACAACGGTGTAAACGGATACGATTCTGAGCCCGATATATTTTAGGTGATTATGCACCTCGCAAGAGTTCATGTTGCTGTACAAGTGCGAAGGTGAAAAACTCGCCAATGGTTCTTAAGTAGACAGACAACGTCAACCGCAAGGCATTGTTCTTTGATACGTTCGGAGGTAGAAGACACAAAAATCTAAACGTTTTATGTGTAAAGACAGGTTTATTAAGCGTAACGCATGCTTGATGTTTTCCTTACTCTTAGTTTCTGTGGAAGTTGTTTTGGTAGCAGCAAACCATGCATGAATGTGTGGCTTTTGGCGTAATATATTCATTTAAACTAAGGTAACTCTTTAGCTGTGTTAAAGGAGGAGGCTTTTGGAATCTAAAAAGTGTAATTTTTTGGTAAAAATAGAAATACTTGAATAAAGTTTTCTACTTTTTGAATGCAGTGATTAGGCTATTTTCTGTGAAGAAAAAGGGCATATTAGTTCCTAAAATTGTTCTTGAAAATGTTCTGAACTTTTGTTATTCGAAAAATAAAGGAAAACCTAGAATTTCAAAACCTGAAAAAATAATTGAATATTTTTTCATATACTAGACTAGAGCATCATTTAATAAGAGCTTCAGCTTCAATTTCAGAACTTACTGGGTTCTAACACAGCAATTTATTTGTATTTTAAAATCAATTTTCTTCTTTGAAAAGGGCTTTATTCAAGTTTAATATCTCAAATTTGTTGCTGTGATGTACGTTTTTTTTAGTTGCACGCATGAGACGCTCGTAGTAGCATGGACAATTGGATCCTTGTACGTCATCATGGAGGCACTCGCTGCAATTGTTCATGAACACATCTATGGGGACTGAGCGCTCTTTGAGAACCATGTACAAATAAAAGTGCCTGCAATCTCCAGTGTATCTCCCTTAATTAGTGCATATCAATCGTTATCGACCACGAATACAAGAATAATAGTTTAATCCCTATCGTATAGACACTCGCTTCCCTCCCTCTCCCTAATCGGAAACTTTTGTTGTCATAGGCTCTTGTGCATTTGGCTATTATTTAGGCCTTATTTTTCCTTAAATTACTTTTCTTTCTCGCTCCATGCTTTTGATTTCCTGCACAGGAATATTATATACTTTATTGGTCTACTTTATTTTTATTTTTTTTATAAATGCTGCCTTCATATGCTGACACATTCTTTGAGAGAACATAATACGATAGTGTAACCCTGATCATAATGATGAACTGTTCTTGTATGCAAAAGGGGTAAAAAACCATAAATTAGTTCCATAGAGTTTGTTTAAGCTAACCAATGTAAACAAAAAGGAAATTTCTATGATTGAAACATTTGAAGATTATTTAACTGGTGGAAATGCTCGTCTCTATTGTTATTAATATTGTGTATTATTTCATTGTTCTCTTATGAGAAAGTATTATCGTTATTATTATTTCTTCTAATTATTGTTAGGCGTACATAAAATTGTGAAATTTGGTCAGCGTTAGTGAAAGTTGAAACAAGCTAATGGTAATTTTTAGCTATTATTCAAAAACTCGCCCTTGTAATACATGCATAATAATAATAATAGAGCGTCATAGGATGAACGTCACTTCTTGCGAATTTTTTGGAACTTACGTAGTTTATCGCCTGCGTCAGAATATGAAAAATGGGATGTTCATGCTGCAATCTAATAATAAAAGTAAAATGACAAGGTCGATCGATTATTTCATAAATGACAGTAGTAATTAGATGTGATCGTTTTTGAGTGTACATGTTCTAATAAAATAATTAAATGAAGTTAGTAACATGTGTTCTTAGAAGTGGAATTCCAAGTGTGTACTTTTATTTGAGTAGTTACCGTTCTGAAAATAATCCAGCGCACAGATTATTTCCTTCCGTATCTATCAAGGATTTAGTTACTGAATCAGTGCGGTGAAATCCCGAATTTGTACTTTGTCGTAAGAAGTCACCTCTTCATCAGCGTTGTGTAAGATAAAGCTTTAGACTTTCTTGGTAAATAATAAGTTGGAATCACTATAGCAATGCTGCTTAGGAAACTCAACGTGGAGAATAATATTCTTAATTGTTGAGTTTTTGCCTAATGAAAGATACGTTACCTCATTGATATTAAAAACATATGATTGAATAACATTAAGATTAACAATAAAGGGCTTGCTAAATGCAGTACCAGAGGAGATTAATCTTTGTATTGAATGTCATTTGCAAATAAAATCGAGTGGATGTAGTCTCTGAGCATACCATGAAACTGAGCCTACCTGCTTCGTGGGCGCTTTTTCCACCGCATCTTTGGGACAGCCAGGTAATGAAGTCTACCTGCCGGTGCAGAACCCGGTCTCATTTCCTCTATTTTAAATCTTATAATAAAAGAAGACTTATGAGTCGAGTACCGCCTAATATAGGCTTTACGTCGCTTAATATATACACGAGCGTTCATTAGACTCGGGAGCTTCTTCTAAGACCCTGTGACAATCCCAGGGATACTGGAGTTATTGTAGCTTATATATGTCCAAGCCAGCGTGCTGTTGGAGCAGGTCCAGAACTGAATAAAACATGGAGTGAACAGGCGACGCCGGCACGCCATTTGCATGCCGGGCTCTCGCGACACCCAGCCTCTTTGAATTAACCTTAGTTTAATATTGAAACTTGTTGTTCCACGCTGGTTATTGTACTCAGCCTTACCTTTTTCTCGTTCATACAGCTTTGTGATTTTGTGGTCAATGTTGAAACGTTTTGTTATACACCGGTTGTTGTACTGAATCTTAACTTTTGTAATTCCCGCAGCTTTGTGGTCCTGTATTTTAACATTGAAATTTTCTACAGTACGTACCTATGTTTATTCTTTGCAGACTGTTGAAAGACTATCTATTCCTAATTAAACTTAGTAGCATAATTAGCGACAAAATAGCCAAAATATTTCACAATTTACAAGCGTTAGTGTTTTTGCAAGATAACACGCATGTGCTCCTTCAGTTCATTAAAAATGCTTGTTCGTAAATGTGGAATCAGTAACTGAAAAACCTGCTATTATTTTTGGACTCAATTGTATGCGATTATGTACAGGACATAAAGTAGGATAGACTCGAAATTTTCCCAATTGAATTTACGTCATGTTCTCAAATTTATGACGGATGCATCTCAAGGAAGTTCTTCTAACAATGAATGAAAAAAACACTATCACGCGTCTAGACTGCGGCACAGTTATTGGAAATAGAAGTTTCTCTTCATTAACACGTTGACTCCGATTGCCTGATTGGTGTAAAACTTCACTTTGTGCGCATAGTCACTAGAAGGTTCTGAAAAAATTACAGAACCTAACCTCAGTGGTACACATACGTACCACTTCGGAGTCAACGTGTTAAACTCTTTGTCACATTAACACTGTTCTTTATCATTGATTAATTCATCGTAGATTTGAATGTGCTATGTACAGTAAAGAGTGAAAAAACTGTACAGTAATGCCACTTTTTAAAATTTTTTTTGCTAATGGATTGGCTGAAAAATGGGTTCTGTGTTTATTGATAGTTTTATCTAAATAATATTTTTGCGCTGTAGAATAATATACTTGTTGTTCAGTTAGTGAAATACATTTGATTTGGACTTTAATCTAGTGAGGGTTCAATAGACGACCATGCCCTGGACACCGTTCTATTTCTGTCAGCACTCGGACCTATCTGCCGTCGTGGGCTGTCAGTAGGAGTAGGTAATTATTAAATGGAATGTTCAGAGGCGAACGGAATATCGTTATATTAATTTTGAGCGGCTCGGACGCCTAGCTAAGGCGGTCTTTATCGCACGACGATCTTCCTTTATCGATGATAAATGAGGTGATTCCCCGACGCGATCCATCAAACGCATCTCGCTCTGGAGACTTCGGAATGACACTCTGTCCTTGGAGGTCACTGCTGGTGTACTGGGTTCTGTGGTCCACTAACTTGAGCTGGATTTACTGGTGGCTATTGGGCGATAACACTTCTTTCTGTACTCTTTCCTATTGCTTAGTATTGGCGAGTGAAGTCCGAGCAGCTGGGCCAACTAATGGCCATTAGGTAGTATTGTTTTTCTGTACTCTTCATTGCTGCTTCATAAAAGAAAGAAAGAAGCCGTATTACATTTAGGTATGCGTGAATTATCTAGTGGGTTTTAAATTCTTAATGCCAACATCTTAAGACTAGTGATCATGCTTCCAGCTACTGTTCCCGTCATTTTTGTGGCTTGAGGTACAGGCTTGCAGGGACACGCTCGATGGTCTAGAAGTTTGACAAAATAGTTTGTCCGTCAGTCTGTCAGCTTACCTAGTCCCTGCGTCGCTAGCAGAGATTCAAAGCATCGAAACCAGGGACCTAGCAGCACAAGCACGGATCACTTCACCTTTAACTGAAGAAATTATTTAAAACTGATCAAAATATTGCGTAAATTACCACTTTACTCATTTTCAGGTAATTTTACCCTAATTTTGAACGAAACATTTAGAATATGGAACTAAAGGGAATTTTTTCTACTGGACTTCACCTGCTATGTATGTATATAGTAGGATAGACACTCATGGCTTAATCACTCAGCTACAGTGGAAGCTGGCTAGTGAACTGGGTTCAGTTGGACCAACTGGTGGCCATATTCAGCTGTACTCTATCTATACTCTTACTACTGTTTAGTACTGGCGAATAATCTAGATGAAAGTTGGGTAAGGTGGTGTACACGAAGCTTTGCCGAGTGACTAGTTTTGAGTACTACAGGGAAATCGGAGTTGACTGATCTTTGATAAGTTCCTTGTTCGGTGAAAAGTGTCTTAAGTGATACCAGCTCCCCTCAGTGCTACTTGTTTTCAAGGTTCCTACCAGTTTGCATAAGTAGGCTCTGATGTCTGCTTTCATCTTCATCATTTTTTTGACATTGTTTCGAAATTTAGTCGTTGTTTGATTATAACCTAGTTATTAGTTTCATAGGTGGGTAGATAGTAAGTGCACGGAAAATAGAAATAATGACGTGTTGGATTGTTTTACAGTTTTAGCGAGAACTACATTGGGAGCAATTGTGATCTTGACCAAAATCCCTTAATATTCGCTTGTCTTCGAATGACTGGCTACGTTTTATTTTTGCAGAACATAGTCTTCCTCGATGAGGCACTTCATTTTTGGATGCGGCAGCTGTTGAGACCAAGTTCTGGTGAAAGCTCCTCTTTTTAATTAATAAACGTATTTTTATATAAAACACCATTGATAGTTTCCTTCCCAAGCATCTGTTTCTGCTGTCCAGTCACAACAAATTTCACGATAAACAAATTTTACGATTGAAAGATTGCTTCGTAAGTACATAACAAATTTAACTATTGGGAGATCGCTTCAGAAGTACTCTTAACAAATTTCACGATTGGAATATCGTTTCATAAGTACACCCACAGCAAATTTTATGATCTGAAGATCGCTTCATAAGTACGCACACACACAGCAAATTTCACGATTTAGGATCGCTTCAAAAGTACACACAGCAAATTTCACGATTTAGGATCGCTTCAAAAGTACACACAGCAAATTTCACGATTTAGGATCGCTTCAAAAGTACACACAGCAAATTTCACGATTTAGGATCGCTTCAAAAGTACACACAGCAAATTTCACGATTGAAACCTCGCTTCTTAAGTACACACAAGTTTTACGACCAAAATTTGACTGCATTAGCAGAGTCCTCAACTGTGAGGTAGCTGGTCGGTGCATGGAGGTAACGACGGTCGTTGTTGCGTCCGGTGACCCGAGGTTGTGCCGAGCACATCAGTCGATAAGGATCTGGACGCGCAATGTTACATGCATTAATTTATTGCCTTCTATAATGAAGAGCAAGAATGAGATGTCCCCCGATGTTATCTGCCTACACTGATAGTCAGACACGGCCCTCTGATTGTGCGCTCGTTCAGACAAGCGCTGGCTTGCGGGGTGCCCGCCGTTTGCTAATTGTGGGATAGTCTATGCTAAGTCTATGAATAATGCGTGCTTATTAGCTAATAGTGTGGTAGTCTTTGCTAAGTTTGTAAATAATGTATGCTTATCATCTAATGGTGTAGTAGTCTATGCTGAGTTTGCGAATACTGCGTACTTATTATCTAATTGCGTGGTAGTCTTAGCCAAGTCCGTAAATAATGTGTTTTATCTAATAGTCTGGTAATCTTTACTTAGTCTTTAAATAATGTGTGCTTAGTTTTACAAGTAATGCATTTTTTGCCAAGTCTGTTAGTTATGCGTACTTATTTAATATAGACTGGCGCTTAAGTCGTAAAATAATGAGTGCTTATTACGGCTATTCTTCATCTCTATACACGGAGTTCCGTTTTGTCACTTTCAGTGATCATGAGTTCGACTATGGAAGCAGAAAACTCTGATTTTTATTCTTAAAACTGTCCAATCAAAGAGGAAGTTCAGTGAAATGCAGTAAAAATGTTGGTTACTGATACTATAGATTCTTTTACTGTGTGTAATGCTTTTTCTATACGGTTGAGTAAATTATAGGCCGTCTGTGGGGCATGTTAATGATATTTTGAGTTGTTTAACGAAATGGAGATGACTTCATGAATAGGTTAGGTCAGAGTAACTAACGAACTAGACATTTACTTGCATTTACAACTTATATTCTCAGCAGTAACTAATATTTTAGATATTATAACATAGGAGTCTCAATTACATGGTATTGAGGTAAATCAGTAGTTGATAACTCTCATAGTCAATTAAATTATTGTGTGTGTTCAATTATTGTGTGAACTGCAATCTGTTCTCAACGTCGTATTGTGAATTTGTTGTATGTATTATGTGTATTTTTGAGCTCTCTGGTCACCACCTGTCAAAAGATATAAGAAAGCTCGTGAACCGTCGCGTGAAAGAGGCCATATGCTATTAATCCATTTTAACGTAGAGGTAAAATATTCCGTCATGAAAGTGTGTAACTTCAGCTACAATGGCTACGGGCCCTGCCATAGTATCATAGTAATAGATTTGTCCTTGTAAATGAAATAGGATCTTGCAGCCATCACGTGTTTTATGTCGTGAATAAAAAAGTGCTCCCTGCAGTAGCATGCAAGTTTTCAATAGTACATCATATTCTAATTGGACCGGTGATAAATATTGCAAATACTGACTAGATGAAACATAGAGGGAAAGGAGTAACGACAAAGCTGACGGAGAGCCCAGGGCAATCAACGGTTTTCAATTGTCAGTTCTTAACCTATGGAGTTGAAACTACACCCAACATATGTATGCCGTAACCTTTGTGTTAATTCTAAATTTTGTCTGTTCTTTACACTGAAGAAAAATTGGTTAGAATAGAACGTATTGACGCTCACTGTTATCCTGAAAAATGTTAAACGTATGCTCCTGCGCATCATGGATGCATTTCAAGAAACCCTTGCAATTGATGTACTTTTTGGATGAGCGCTGTTACACGGGACCTTTTATACGGATTTCTACTGATATTTTACTTATGCTTATGAACGATAACGAAGTTGACCGGGTTAGATTTGCTAGCTTGCTGGTTTGCTAGCTTGCTGTGTGTCTACCGAGGGCTCTAGGGAACGTATTATGTTACAGACGGACGAAAAAATATTGGCAATCCCTTTAATTACAGTTGTCTGAATATACTCGTACGTATATCTCAGTAAAGATTTCATTAATATACTTGTGAAGTTTGCTGGTATAAAATGTATTGTCCAGAAAAATGAAAAATGTTTTTTTCAAGCATAGTAGTCGCGTTTATGGATGGACAGCAACGGTTGCAAAAAACTTTCTGAACCCATTGGGGAGGGGGGAAGGAGGGGGAGAAATGCTCACGTGTATGGTCGTCTGTACTCATTTTTCTTGAATGATATGATCAGTATTCAATGAAACACTCATTTGGTGCTAGCGCATCGAAGCGTCTTAGAACTGAAGGTTATGAAACAAACTGCCAAGGTTTGGTCTGGGACTGGTCCAGTAGGGAATTCAAACGATTCCGATAATCATGCTGTCGCGTTTGGTAAGTGTCATGTCATCCTCAAGTTATTTTCATCATATTTCTTCGTTTAAGGTTTTCCTGAGAGTTCGGAATCCTGAGTGATCTTATGAGTCTTTGATTTTGATACTATCGGTAGATCTTTATGCGATCTCTAGATCTCGGTTGCCGATGCAAATATAATCTTGGGAGCCTGATGAATTCTAGTGTCTCCAAGCCGCTCTTATCAGCACTGATCGCCGCATTTGATGAGACCGCGTCGACTTGACTCCCTGCTACGGGAGGGACGCAGGAGATGGCCGTTTTCGAAGGCAGGAGAATTTACGAAGAAGGGGCTGATGCACAGGTGGAATAGAAGAGACTTTTGCGTAGGGACAATTACGAAAAGACAAACAGCATTTAAGAAGCTTAAGCGAGTGCATAAAGAAGGGTGCATCCCAAACAAAGAGTTCACTGGATTCCTTGAATAATAAATATCAGGAGACTCGGACAGTCGCTTATGGCCTGCTTATCGCTGAGTACCTAAAATAAAAGGAATTTGAGCCTCAATTTAGCGCTTGCATTTGTGCCTTCGGGACGATAAATATCGTCCCGAATTGCCGCCAGCTTTTTTTCTAAAACTTGTGCGTCCCTTCGAAAATACCGAAAAGGATAAAGAAGAAAATGTTTTACTTGATTTTTCACTTGAATGTGATATTCAGGATAATTTCACTCAGTTGACCATGCTTACAATGGAATTCTTAGTATTTGGATCTATAAATACACCTGCACAGTTTTCAGACACTAGCAATATTATGATAGTGGATCATGCGTTGAACTTTTTCTAAAATTTATTTCCGAATAATTGTCGAAAATGAGAAACGAAGCTAGAATTATCAAATTTTTAGGATTGGCGAGACAAAAGGAAAGATCTTGCATATTATTTTTTAATCTGCGTACGACGCAGTACCAAAATACATGTTTTTGGGAAAAAGTACACATATAGATTTTTTAGTTGGTGTGCATGTGTACTCATAATCGAAAGTAAATAATACCACGTTTGTTATGACAACCTAATCAAAAATGCAGCAATGATATTGTAGTGCGTGTTTAGTTTCTTTCATTGAAAAAAGTGTAACGTGCACCCGCAAAAAATGGTATAGTAATCACTCAGTTTATTGTTCCTAAGTGTTGTAAATAATAGGTAAGAAGTATGAGTGAATGTAATATATTTTTTACATCTTGACTGCCATTTATTGGAGGGGTTAGTGACTCCTAATATAACGGTTCATTTAATTTTTTTTGCTAATGAATGCAACTTTTCACTTTGTGTGTTAATTAAATAACAGCAAAACATGTTCGCAGACAGCTTGTATCAATGATTCGGAACATAGACTCGATCGCGTTTGCAGTGTTTGAATTTGTTTAATACATTCATTGCGGTATGACCCACTGGTGGGTCACTCAGGTTAGGTTCTGTAATTTTTTCAACGCTTTCTAGTGATTGTATGTACAAAGTAAAGATTTGCACCAGCTAGGCAACCGCAATGAATGTGTTAAAGAATGCTGAGAGCTCGATCGAGGTGTTAGCTAAGATCACGTGCCAATTTTAAATGTCGAATATAATTTTGACTCGTCTGGCCTCTTTTTGTTAAAAGAGTTGTCCGATTATTATTAGTATTGCTATTATCATCTTCTATAGAAACATCATCGTATTGCAGGAACTATCACTGCTTTACACGGAGCTCTCACTCAATTGTGACGTGTAATTTATCATTACTATTATCCACGCAGAGTACAATCGAGCGTTTCTAGCGAGTTTTCTTACCTCTAATGCTTTTTGTTGTACAACTTCATAAGAGTATTGAGTTTTTCGAACATGAACTAATTCTCTGTGTCACTGTACTTTGGCGTTTTCCTCAAGATCGTACAGAAATGAACATTTTTCGGCGTAGTATACAGAACTGAAGGTTTCCTTTGACTCATTCATCCCTTTCCGCCCTTAAAGGATTGGAGACAGATATGAGGAATTAGTCGTAGCAAACTCCCCAACTCGTGGATAAAGCACTTCGGTACGTAGATCACTTGTTGTGCATGCTTGTAGCCTGTACAGCTGCACAGCTATGGATGTACTTGTAATTCACTTCCGTTTCATAGGATTGTGAACTTGTAGAGTTTGTCTGTGCATGCACGTATATAGAGCGTATTATGCGGTTAACTGCCGACTGGCCACGACATTATGCTCAATATTTAAGCTGTGAAAGAATTTTTGAATCCCCCTTTATGACTAGATGAGGTATACGAGTACTTCATAAACAACACTGTGGATCCTTCATAGAAGATGAGGCTCTGAAGAAGCTTGGACTTGAGCGCATCTTGAGACTTAGCGCTCATCAGGATTCCTGAGCTCATATCGAAATGAGGGGAACGGTGATGGTGTCGTCGTCGTCGTTAGTGTAATTAGGAACACTAGCTACCTCATACAGAATCAACACTTGCTAGAAAAACTTGAGTTCGTTTTTAGGCATTCGTATTATCATAGTTTCTTCTTTTTTGTTGAGGAGAGTTTTCACTTCGAATGTTTTCAATGTTGTTTATACAATTCTTTAACTTCGATTATTTCAGATGTTTACTGTGGCTGTAGAAATAACTTGATGGCGGTTAGAGTGGTGAAACAATTGCAGTATTATCTAAAATTGTGTGGTTGAAACTTGTAACTTTGTAGCTGACACTGCGGTAACAGTGTAGACTGTAGAGCATGACCAAGGTCAGTTCTCTCTCACTCACAAATACAGTTGTGAAAAACTATAGACTATTCCTTTTTGAATACGGTTCCCTTCACAGTATTCACCTTGCAGATGCCAGCCAGAATGTCAGCCATGCTCTACTCTATAACATTTGTTGCAAATTTTGCATATCCCGTTTGGTGTGCAGTTTACTATTATATTTCCCGTGTATCTTGCTCCGTTAACTGTTAGCAAAAATCGAGTGTTGCCATCTCTGTGAACACTGCAATTTATGACCTAGCCGTAAATTTAATCTTCCCTTCGACGAACAAAGCGTCATTTCACTACGTGTTGCGATGCTGAGGTTTAAAGTGTCACCCTACGAAGTATATACACTTCGTCTGTTAAGACATCACTTCTTTACGAGTGTTGTATCTATTTTTTAGGCAATAGCTAATTTAAAAGGAATGCAGTTGCATTCGTTTTTTTAACAATCTTTATTGTTTTAGGGTATTTGGAAGCTATTTCTTCTGGAACGGGTTTTATTAATATCGTAGAACACTAGTCTTCAAGCGTCGAGTTGATCACAGCTGCGACCACCGTACGCAGCTCACCATCCCTAGAATCTTTTTAAAATGGGATAGAACCCAGATACAACAGCACCATTTTAGCCTCCATTTATTTTACCCATGGTTTACTTGTGACTTCATTCAGCTTAGTCTATGTCTAGCCGAGCAAATGCACCATTATGCCCGAGTGTAAGGATGACCTTACAGCATCATTAACTGAATTGTTTCACGAAAATTACTTGAACCAACGTAATTATGCATCGTTCAGTTTGTTAGCATGCTGTTAACAAATGGTTTAGAGGACGAGGCCTTAAATAAAATAATATCAACGCTCAGATCCTGGAGAGCACTAGGATGTACGTACACCGGCTCAGGACCTTCCTTCGCCATACTCCTCTCTTTTCCTTGAAGGAATGACAGTAACAAACAGCCCTGATAACGATGTTGTTCAATGCCGAGAGCGCGTGTAAAGTCCCTAACGTGATTTATCGCGAGTATATAAAGTATTGGACGCAAGACACCGAGCATCTCCCATCCCAGGCAGAGTTCGGGCTCGACCAATAAGAGGCCGCCGGCGCAAGGCGGTTGGTTGCTCTGCTGCTTAAATTTTAACGCGACCGGTGTGTTTTTAGCTTAATTTTAAATCACAGCTTGTATTAATGCATAATCTTTGAACAAAAAAGCAGTTAATGGAGCTTTGCGTTGCTTGAGTGAAGTTGGTGAAATTTACCGAACAATGCTTAGAAATTTCGACAATTCAGCACTAGTAGTTGACTGCGTATCCTATCAATTCTTTCTGCAGCCTAATGTTTCAATTTCAATTTGCAATTTAGATCTCCCTCGAATGCAAAGGTTTTAATTAAAAGTTTTATTCATGGCATTTTTTCTATGTAGAAGTGAGCCCCAAGTTGTGGCCGACTTTTCAAATGAATTTTGCAATAAATGAAATTCCAATTTGTGATAAATGCGTTTCTAAGGATCTCAGAAATTAAGGTGTATCACGGATTAGGATGCCCTCGAGTGTCCGGAAAGTTATTTTGATTACAAAGCACAAGTAAATTCATATATTATTGAAAATTCTATGGAACAACCTGCCTGCGTCAGTGAGCAATTAAAGTGCGTGGCCTGACGCGTGGGAGAAAATGATTCGTCAGATGTTCGTGAACAATCAGAAATAAAATTTTTGGGAATTTCTTTTGAAAAATATATTTTCAACAGGAAAATGCCACATCATAGTAGCCACATCATAGAAGGGTTACCACATCATAGAAGGGTTACCACATCATAGAAGGGTTACCACATCATAGTGGGGTTGCCACGTCCTAGTGGGGAAATTTTTCTGTACTTCTCTACTTTCGTTCATTGTGATGGTGACGAAGAAATTAAAATAATTTATAATTAAAAAACTTATTTTAATAGATTTTAGTATTAATCATTTTTCTGAATACTAGTTGTCAAAAGAAAATTGCTTATGAAACAAAATAAATATCCAATTATGCTTGTAATTTTCTTCTTTGAAAAATGTTAATTTTTCTCGTATATTATAAATTTTATCTTTATTATGCTGTAAAACAGCTATAATTTATCGGCACTTACGAGTGTAAGTAATATATTATGAGACGTCCTTCAGAAATAATAAAATACCTCACTATATCACACTGTTAGTAATACCTCTGTAATAGAAAAGTATACCTCAATTATATTAACACAACTTCATAAGGAATATTTCTCTCGCCTATTCTTCAGTACAGAAGAAGCGATGGCTGGTGGTTATTTTCAGGATATTCTTGGTAACGAATTAGCTTAAGCAATTATTGAATAGATTATTATTATTCAATAAATAAATTATTGAAATGAACTTTCATGAAAAATTCGTCCAAAAATTTTATTTGATTTAACTTCTGTCGTTTAAACTCCGAGCAATTCCTTTGCCACTCCTTATGGTTCATGTAGACCTTAAAATACGAAGCTCATAATTGTGCACCTTGTTCATTACCTATGTTCACTTTGGATTAAATATATACACCTAGAGATTTATATTAATTATCGACCTGATCGACTCTAAATTTGTTCTTTGGTTGAATAGTCTTGAAAGTATTTCGCAATAATTTTGTTTCAACTCAAGTTCAAAAGTGTGAATCCTAAGGATTTTATTCAAGTGGACTTGCTAACGTAAGAGTTCTAAATTCCTTAGGTTTTATGAAGCGGTAATTGAAAATGAAGGATACGTTCCTGCATTGATCCTGATTCTAAATGAACTTTTTAATTTGAAGCTTAATAGTAGCGTGCGATTGTTGTGCAATCTACGCAAAACTAATAGACTCGCTCGTAAAAATTTCCCCTTGGTTTTTTACTAATATTTTCATTTGATTTGCCAGTGGACGCGGGCTTTGCGAAGGAGTTTCCACATTGGAGGATGTGCCTTTGGTATCCACAATACAATGCTTACAATACATGTATACCCTACCGAATTTCCTCCCATCTAAATCCTTAAGAGCGTCACAGAGACACGGACCAAGCTAGCATCAAACTGTGTATTATTATATAGTGCAATAGTGGGATGAGTACTTTCCTTAATTCCACACTATCAACTACTTTCTAGTTATCAACTTCACTATCCTATAATATCTAATTGAAAATTACATCGCAGTGGATCTTCGTTGCAAAGAATTGTCAGCGTTGAAAACTAAGTACTCACGCGTGGATATATTGAGTGTTGGTTGGCAGGTTGATTTCTGTGTTCTGTTGGTGTTGACACAGAACACAACGTCGTTTGTTGCCGTATCTTGTTCACCCAGTTAAATAACACACGAGTCTGCCACGTGGCAGCCTGTTTTCTTCTGCATTCCGCCTTTCTCCATTCCATTCACAACGATGTTCTGTTGCTGCTGCAGCCTCGAACTAATACACAAGTCTCCCTGTCAGAAATATTCCTTTCTCTCACGGTCTGACTACACTGAATTCCTCAACTGGAGAGTTGGATGTCCTCCGATAAAGATGTCCAGGGCATTTGTACCCACCATTCTTTTGCAATATGCTCACCTCGACATCTGATAAGGCTTCATCTTCTGAATTCCATTTCATTATCTGACAATGTTGGGTATTTTAAAAATTGTTTCTTAAATTTAAAATGGGTTCATGAATATAATAAAAATTAGGTTATATGTGAGACAGATATTTGTTTCTCTTTTTATGATTGGAGTATTTTGTTTTACCCCTCTAGTTTCAGCAATGATGTGAGGAACTTTGTATTCCGGAACGCTAGCAACTAAAAATCGTTTGATTTTACTTTGGTTCTTTTTATCTTACGTGTGAGATGACCTAGAAATCGATCAATTAATTTAGTACTAAACAACATTACTATTCGATTTGATTCTAAGTTCATACGTGTACTGACACCTCAGTATTGTACAGGGTGTCTCAAAAAAATGTACTCACCCTTTAACCGTTGCTAACATGCTGTCTTCTTTGTGTTGCAGGTGTGAGGTTCGAACCTTTGCGAACATGATTCTTTAATCACATTTAATCATGTTCGCAAAGGTTCGAACCTCACACCTGCAACACAAAGAAGACAGCATGTTAGCAACGGTTAAAGGGTGAGTACATTTTTTTGAGACATCCTGTATTCTAGTTGTTCGTCCAGTTAGTAGAAAAGGAATTGCTAATATTTCAAGAATATCAGAAACTAAACTTTAGGTGAGAAGATGTGTAGCGTTTTCAAGAGTTTTTTGTTCGTCGTTATTTTACGTGAGCGTAATAGTTATTAGGAAGTTTCCCGTTTTTTCCATTTTCACTGTTAGAATGTTTAATTCTTAGACGTTTCTTCTTACTATAAAATTATCAGCTATTTTTGAAATAATCCGGATTTTCTTTCGTCTCTTCTTTAACATGTTTTCTAACTTCTTATTGCTGCATGTTACAGTTTACTTCTTCTTACATATTTCTTCTTGTTCCTTATCATTATTCTTGTCGCTTGTCACTTCTTGTTACACGTCACACCTTTTTGTTGC
>VCRD01001962.1:61982-90706 GCA_006783055.1 Trinorchestia longiramus
TAAACGTGTTAAGCATTTAGCTCTCTCTCATTAGATCACAAATGGAGGACAGGATGCTGTATATGGTCAACTTTCTACACACGAGAAAGCTTATGACGACTGTGATATGATCAAATTAACATACTAACATGACAAGTACTGTTGTCTTCTTAGTAAATGTCATTCAATCCATTTTAAGTGTTTGTTTTTAATGATATATTCTTTTTCCCTTAGTGCAGTTAAATTAGCAGTATTCAAATGGGTAAAATAATTTTGACTGCATATTAGTTCTTTTCGTTCACCTGAAAGTCTTGTACTCTTGTGCTTATATACCGAAATAAAAGTGCATCGAAGTGGAACTTGATTTTGTTAACTTTGGTTAACGGAGTGGCAAGATTTAAAAAGTGAGCTAAATTGGTATAGACTTCATGACTACCTTCACCACCGTGAATTTAATTTTAGGATTTAGACGCACTTGTGAAGTTCAATAGTCACCTTCAACAAAACAGAGGTCCTCTTTCCTAACTTGTAGGTTTTATGCCTTAAAACTAACCGCATATTTTATTACAAATTTAATAATGTAAATATTATTACATTTCAGTAATAATATTCTCGAAGTATTTTGGAGTCCGAACAGGCGAGGACAAATACGACACTTCAAAAACATGGAAACATGAAAACATTTGGAAGATTCTGAAAGTCCAGGATCATGCACACATCGTACATATTGTTTCCTTGAAATGCAAGGAAAATGATTTAACACAATACCTGAATACACAAGAGATGACGCTTGCTTGTCTGGCCACATCTGGGGTATGTAGTATGTGATACAACTCTGGTCTCATACCCTCCGAAGAGACATTACCAAAACGAAAAAAATCAGCGTAAAGCAATTGAAATAATTCCTGAACTCTACAATCTCGGCTACGACAGGCATCTTCAGCAGCGTGAAGTCATCTCCTTTAACGAGGTTGCTCTGGAAGAGCTTTTTGATAGACGATAACGTGCGAACCAGATATCCAGGCCGGAAATAGCGACCTGGAACCAGCTGCTCGATAATGTAATTTCTGTCGGCACTGTGAACCCATTCAAAAATTACCTCGGCAAATATTAGATGAGGAACCCCTGTGTATTATAAAGAACTGATTCTATCATATATTCTTCTCAAACTCCTGAGGGCTGTGGATGATTGTGGTGCGTGTGCTTGATCAAGATGAATGTACGTGATTGATACCGTAACTTCAACACGTTTCCTGCGATTGCCTAGTCGGTGCAAATCTTAACTTTGTACACGTAGTTCCTAGAAAGCTTTGAAAAAATTACAGAACCTAACCTGAGTGACTCACCGGTGTGTCACTTCACAGGGAATGTGTTAAGCGGCATGGGACTTGGGTAGGAGCCCAAGAATGGACCAAACGGCTGGTTTGCGTTGCCATATTCTATTGTATTCTATTCAACCTTGCGCTCTGTGTACGTTTTTAAAACTAAGGAACAAAACTAGACTGATCGTTTCTCAAAGTCAAAGAATGACGCTTACATCGTGCATACCTTATTTACCGCAAGCCAAAAAGTGTGATCCTAATCTACTGCACTGTACAGTGTTTGTAAAACTAAGGAACGTTGCTTATACATCGCACCCTGCGTATATCCTATACACAAGGAACTTCTCACGCAACTCGTGCACTACGTATTTTCTACACAACAAGGAACATGACACATACCTCACGCACTGTGTATTCACTGTAGAACTAAAGTACATAGTCATAGCTTGCGTACTGCATATTACCTAAAACTCTTACCTCCCCCGCGCATTACCTAAAACTCTTACCTCCCTCGCGCACTGCGTATTACCTAAAACTCGAACCTCGCGCGCTGCGTACATCGGCGGCAGCAGCAGCAGCATCGTCCAGCATACGCCCGCCTTCTGAAGTGGACAGCTCGCGCTCGTCGTGCGTTCGTTTGTGCATACATGACGCGCGTAGCCCATTTGCTAAGGAATGCGAAGTGTGCGTGTGCATACGTTTGTGTGTGTGTACATGAGATGTTCCGTGTAACCTTTTACGTTAGTGCTACATTCCTACTTTTATCAGGAATCTTCTAGGAATGTAAAAGCTCATGAAGGTGCTATATTTCTATTCTGGTTTTCGCTTACTGTAGGTTACGTTCTAAGAAAAAACGGTTTTTGATTTCAGAACGAAGTAATTTGTCGTTTTTTTCTTGTTTTATACTGTTATTTACCGAAATTGCATCACTCGGAAATAATTTCATCTCTATTTGTGATATGCATAAAATGAAAACTAAAACATACTGGAAGCTTGTGCAATGTGTATGAACTTTTCACTGATTTGCATGTTATAGCAGTTGCTTCGTTTTCAGTTGATTAAGTTCTGGCTTGAAAATTGATTCTAATACACGAGTTCCACGCAAATAATTATTATTTTCACAAAAAACTTACGAACATTCTTCCTTTTCTCGCTTACTTCTTTTTTGAGTTTTCGCCCTATCCTTCACTTAACATTAATACATCAAATATTGTATGAATATTGAATCTCGACGTTCATGAATGCAAACAATGAACATTGTATCAATACTAAAAACAGCTACAGCGTCCTTTTGGTTGCTTATTTAATACAATTGTTCATACATGGGATCCATCAAAGCGTCTCCAGATATTAAAAGAACCCAGAATTTTGTACGTGTTTCAATATTTTCATATGCTTACAATTCAAAATATTACCATCAACTGTCGTGCTAAGTTGATGACACTAGAAGTTTCTCTACCTTCATATTTATGTAAGAGCTACGTATCGCTTATGAAATTAATGCCATTAGATATCGCTGATGCCACAACTTTTTGAGGGGATATCGATGTTCTCTTTCGGAACTGAGCGTCCTGATACAATCGAAAATTCTGGCACGAGTTGAAATGATACCGATGTTCTCTTTCGGAACTGAGCGTACTGATACAATCGAAAATTCTGGCACTAGTTGAAATGATACCAGTATCATTTCACCGTTCCCCGCCACTGCAGACAGCTCTATTTCGGGCGCTATCACGCGAAACATTTTTTCTTACTTACTGACCTGAGTATGCTGTGTTGGCTTTGGAATCTGTTCTTTTTCTAACACTGTTTGGTGTATAAAATTGTTTGTATTTTAGTTGTTGCCATTTTTTCACTTTTTTTACTCAATAATAAAATGTTCATATCAGAATTGGTGTACATCTTTGCCATCAGCAATGGATTTTTTTTTGTATTGAATTGCATTAAATTTGCGAGGATTTCATCAGCGACGCGTTTTCGCTGTGTCATTCTAATAATCTCTATCGCAGGGTTCACAGAGAGCGTATAGCAATCCAGCAAGACTTGCGTACGAAGAACCTCTGTCAGGAGTTGACAAGAAAGAATCCTTCCGGATAGTTGTAATTCGTATTGTCTCACTGATGTTTTATCAGCACTTTTCCTTAAACCTTGTTGACCATTTAAATTATTTAACTTGTGATGTTGTTCGACTCAACTAACCCTTCAAATCCATCAAGTTACAGCGACAGCTTGCGTAATGAAGTGACTGATATTTTTCCGGCCGCACAGGTACAATATCCACTATTCCTCTGCCTCATTTTCTTCCACCATTTTTAACAATCATCATTTTGCTTAGTGCGTTTATTTCGTCACTGTGATTGCATTCTAGAATCCTTGGTCTGTGCAACGACGCGCCTATTTTATATAATAACAATAATAATACAGGTATTAGATGTGTATATTCCATGTCCTATGGATGGGCCTTGTAGCACGGAAGTTCATCGGTAGCACAGATTACCGTCGCCTCTGGCTGAAGGCACCTACATCGTTGTTCTATCTAACGTTGAAAGAACAACCTCCCATTATTGGCGTTGGTACGAGGAAAGATAATCTTGCAACACGAAAATGAACGAGGTTGAACACTGAACGTTCAACATTTGGCAACATGTTCTGAATGCCATAGGGAGGCCCTGAGCTTGGACGACTCGTTTAGTGATGTTACAGACGGCGTGGGAAGAGGATGTATCGTGGGGGCCGTAGTAGGCAGAGTCTGGGTACTTTACTGCACAACAATACAGCCCAGAATAATAGTTTAAGTGCTAGTGCTACAGTGTCGTCAGCTACTCTCACCTTTCCTATCAGTAGTTATACCAAAACCTGTGTGAGCACCAGCGACAATACGGACAATACTCCTCTTCATGGATCTAGCGCTGGCCTGTCTTCTGCTACGCCTCCTTTTTTTCATTCGAATCCTCGTAGAACTCCTTCGAACCTTTTTCAGTGCAGTACTGCACCGAGCCATTTTTCAAGTAACAGCTGTGGCCGCACGACGAACACTTCTGCAACTGCCGGCTACTTTCAGTCAGCCGCTAATGTGAATGGTAGAAATATTCCGCTCAAAAGCGATTATGTTCAGGGTTCTTCTAAAGGCCCTAATTCTTTTCCAAAATGTGTTGGCCTTTCATCGAAGGCGGTTCCTTCATCAAAGAGTAGTAGCATTTCATCAAAAGGGGCTGGTATATCTTCGAAAAGCTACAATTCTAAAAACTCTAACTCTACCTTTGCTCATTCCAATAAATGCTTAAAAATTATCGACAAAGCTGTGCGACGATTTCATGGTGAATCACAAGAAAGTGACAATGGCAGTTCGAGAACACCGGCGTTTAGTACACCTGCTGCCCCTAGATCTAGCAGTTGTTTTGCAAACCGAAGTAGTGACACCCAAGTGGCTTGTGATATGTGCGAAAGTGGGTACGACACTGAGAGAACCATCACAGTCTGTAAATGTGGATTTTCATGGAAGAAAACAATCCGTAAGTGTAACTACAGTAATGTTTAAATGTATATTTTGTTGAACGAAACTATTCTACGGGTATAGTAGCACAGGAAAGTATAATGGGAGTTCTATTTTTGCGTGTGCGATTATGATCATGTATTAACACGTTGAGTGCGATACGACCCGCCGGTGGGTCGCTCAGGTTAGGTTCTATAATTTTTTCAAGGCTTTCTAGTGACTGTGTGTACAAAGTAAAGATTTGCACCAGCTAGGCAATCGCAGGCAACGTGTTAATGTTCCGTAGCCTTAATTTTGTCGTAACTAGAATCTCAAATTTAGAGGTTCGTAATTACCTGATTTTCTTGTTGACATTTAGAACATATGTTAGGTAACTTTTGTAAATGAACAACAGCGCATCTTATCTCGGACTCATAATAGAGTGGATCCTTTTGCTCATGTCCCTGAAACTCTTTAACGCTAATGAAATGACAAATGAAATATTTTTGTGTGATGCTGCTCGGAATGTTCGGTAACTTTGTCTGCATTCCAGTTTTCACATACCTATTCTCCGACAGAAATATAATTTCCACTAAATGCTGTATCTCTAATTCAATGTCTCCATAGGGGTGCCAACAAATTTTGTATCGAAATAAAATGTCCATATTTCTAAGTATGGCCTGTAGCGTATTTAATATTGAACTATTGTAAGAGTATTCACAGTAATAGTCACTTGCCGAATGTTGCGGGGCGAAGAATTTAAGGAGACTTCAACGTGTCTTAAGTAGTGATCTTGCCCGGAATAGCGCTGGAGGATTTCGCCTGATCTCGGCGGTATTTTTTGATACCTTCGAGTTCAGCTAAGTTCTTTGCTCTCGACTATAGGGTTACTGAAACTTCACAATACTAAGGGCAATGAATATTGAATATATAATGATTTTTTTTAATTTGCGAAGAAGAAAATAGCTGAAGACTCGGACTACTTATTGTAGTTAAGTTAATGGTTTAATTTTAAATTTCACTCATTAGTTATAGGTTCAGGCATACTTTCTTACAATGTGTTAGGGTCATGGTAATGATGCTAATGCTAACATCTCATGTTAGTTGTTGTTCCTGAGTTACGATGTTCATGATGTCTTTATAAACACGTACGAAATGACAGAGAACGATAGTTTACTTACGTTTAGTTTCAATTTGGTTTCTAAATTAGATAAAAAGTTTTCATCAGTAACAATTGTTCTAACGCATTTGAGTACCTCAGAGGCATAGCGGCAAGATACATTTTCAAAAATTTTGTGTAAAATTACTGTAGAATGGACACCTGTTTTATTAAAATGCTGTATATTAGATGATATTTTCGCACTGAATCTATGTGTTAGTGCAAGAAATCTGCCGTTTAAAGCTTTTTAAAGTGAAGATTCAACTGCATAGTTGGTAACTCTTGCCATTTACTTCCTTTTCAAGTTGATGCATTTTTAGCGTTTAGTTAAAATTGTTTATGGTAAAAGCGAAACGCGGTAAATTTCCAACCTCTTTGACATTGATGACAGTGGGCGAGGAAATGGTTCAGTCGTAGAGATTGATCTATTGTTGTTAGATGATGATTCGTAAACTATTAGAGATACGAAATTTTCATTTCAGTGAGACTCGGGATGTCCAATTTTCAGCTGTTGTTCAGGCTAAAGCTGTCAAGGAGTATTGGACACTTCAATGCGCTACAAGTAATAATCTCTTAACTCAAGAAAAGAGAAATGGGTCACTTTTTTCTACATTCTATGAGCTTATCTTGCTATATTATCTTATTTAGAAGCATGGTGAGGGATGACCTGAAATGACAATTTTTGACTGTGCTTCCCACACGAAATTTTACACGTATATTGGGGAAATTGGTTCTTTTCGGGCTCATCACTTTCTGTGAAAAGCTGTAATAGTATTTTTTTATACGAATAAATGTGTTCATTCTATTTAATTTTGTGTTTTCACAGTTTATCGAGAAGAGCTAATTAATTTTATTCTAAATAACGATTAGCGATTCACTGCTTTTGATAAAAAAATTCCAAGACACTTTGTACTGTGGAATGGTATAAATCGAGCATTGATTCATTTTGTTACTGGAGTGCTACTGGTTGGAGCGCACTGGCCATATGGACACATCACCCCACTATAAAAAGATTAACAAGAAACTGAGGATATGGAGAGGAGAGCTATTACGCCGCCTCTCATCCCGTTATGTGGTCGTCGAGCTAAGGTACTCACTTAGCCAAGGCCGTTGCATAGAGAAGCGCGCTCTACCGCCGCCAGATGGTGTCGACACGCACTCTTTTGTGAGACGCTACTCAAGTTGGTCAACTTCAATAGCGTAAGCTATGTAAGGGAAGTGAGCAAAGCAGTGATGTTGTGTTGTCTGTATGCAGAAGGCTGACGCGAGTTGAATAGAATCTGTAGGAGTAGAAGTGTGACAAAACAGGCTAGCGACTTGTCAATTGTTTAAAATGAAAGATAGACTTGAAGTTTAATCTATCTGCGTGACTTCGTGCTCAAACCAGCTCCGTGATTTATTTAGGACTTTTATTTTTAACTCTAATTCCTTCTCATCCACTGTTATTTTTTTCTAAATTTGGATACATTGCAAGTGTGTCCGCTAACTTGCCACGATTTTTTCAGCATAAATTCAACGCGACTATAAAATGGCAGCATCTCTGCGTCATAATCTTGAAATATTTGTGCTGCACAATGGAGAGCATGGATGTCTGACTCGCTTTCAACATTTATTTTGAATATTTTGTACTGTGATAGTAACTGATCTTTGTAATGGAATGTACTATTTTTTGTAGAATATTTGTGTTATGGTTTTGTTCCCGCATGCCGGATATTTTTTCAATTTTATTTCCTGCAGCATCTCTCTCCGTGTCTGTCTTTAACGGAGAATAGATTTTCATCAGGGTAAAGATATTTTGCCTTGCAGTTTGACTCAAAGTATTTTTGCTGTCTGCTAATTTTTCGGGACAAAAGACTCAGAGTTCTATAATACAAGACGTACTTTATGTGGCCATTCTACTAGTTCTCCTATTACTCTGAAACTCCGTGGAAAGTAACTGTAATAATTTGTGGTAGCGAATTAGTATTAGAAATTGGAGGGTGGACAGCACTAGTGAACTACTTGCATTTTTTCCTACGGGAAAAACTGCAAGTAGTCCACTATTGCTGTCCACCCTTCATATAGTAAACTACTGGATCGTAATCGCCTCTGTCAGCGCTGTGTTAGCGACAGCACGGGAGTGGACTACTTGCATTTTTCCCGTGGAAAATATATTATATTTACCACGGGAAAAAATGCAAGTAGTCCACTAGTGCTGTCCACCCTTCAATTGGCTACAGGAACTTTGAAGTAGCGTCCTCTGCTGTACAACTGCAGCACCTCATGAAGCAACTGTAGTGGTATCGACACAACAATAATAGACATACATACATTAAACAGGGGGTGGTGTGAGGGTCTGCCACATTTGTATGCCTAATAAGTGGGAAATGGAGTAAAGGAAGAAATAGATGTTTACGAAACGGAAAAAAAGAAATTAAACAAAATAGCGTATGTGTATTTTAAGAAGAAAACATGTTTCTTATTCACTCTATTTTACTTTTATTAAACCTACTATTATGTTAGATAATTTTGCCCCACCTTTTACATTTGATAGAACCGTTAGAGTTTAAAATAGCAAACAGTACACTCTTGACATCTCTGTATTGCTGCTGCTGCTGCTGCTGCTGCTGTATAGTTCTTGAGCAAGCTACAAAAATCAAACTGGACCGTCCCTGTCGAAGTGTACACTCAGTTTTTTAAGAATATATTCCCTACGAGAAAGAAAGTGTCATCATTGCGACAGAGTGTGCTATCATTTTCACTGACTGTCATCTTTTCCTCTGTTCATATATTTTATCGCCAAAGAATGTGCTATCATCACCACTGAATGTGAATGTGTCCTTTCTTCCTGCTCATTTGTGAATATTTTATTTCAAAGAATGTGCTATCACTTCCGCTGGATGTGTCGTCTCTCCCTCTACTCACTCATTTTTTATTGCAAAAGAATGTGCTAGGATCACCACTGAATGTATCATCTCTCCCTGTGAGCATGCATTTTTTCACTGCTGCACCAGCGTACCTGAAACGTATAACCAGTAATCCTGTTAGCTCAGCGAGGTAGCTGTTCTCACCGCACGTGTTATCTCGAGTCCATCAATCAATGAAAGCACGAGAGTTCCGAGAAACGTACCCCACTGCAAGGGTGCTCTGCTCCCCACACTGAGCAATGAACGTTGCCTGTGTCACCCCGCTTCCCTGCTCCATCTTCCCATCGTCTGTTTTTGCTGTGGGCCTCTGAGAGAAAGTTTCGCTTGGTGCTTCACTGCCGCGCGGGCGACTCAATGAATGTGGTGCCGGTCTCTAGTAGCCACGATTGCCTTCTTTGCCCTGCACACTTGCAGGGTCGCCTCAAAATGTGTAAAAACTCCTCCTCTGCGTAAATAAATACCTCTATGGACAATAAGTGTCCTGACCATGATCTGACTAGAATGGAACTTGTCTCTGTAATACCATGAATGTTTTCTTGTCTAATCTCTAAAAGTGTGTGAGTTGTCGCAAATGATTTTCAGGTTTCACTTCAGTTGACTTGTCTTCCAGAAGTGAATGTGAGGAACAAAGTACTTCGTAAGTTTAGGTCATCGAACAGTTTTCCCATTTAGTGTCCTTAATAATCACCAGCTTGGTCGACTGGTGAGCGAATCTGCTTGCGAGCGGAAAGACCCGGGTTCGAATCCCGCTGCCGACATGGTTGACGCGGCTAGAAATACGGCATGGGACTTGGGTAAACAACCGAATAATTATCGAAGTAATTATCCGACCCAAGAATGGGCCAGAAGGTACGTTCCTATAGCCTAATTCAATTCTATTCTATTCTATTCTATTCTAATAGTGCTTATTTCTGATTCAATCTTATACGTATTGAAGAGTACATTAACATACTTTATCAGTGCAGGACATGGTCGTTGAGGATGTTTATATTTTGGATTGGTAATCATACATTTCTTAAACATTTTTTCCTGCATTCAGAGACTTGAAAAAAGTACAGGTTCTTTGCTAAAGGGCCAGGTCTATTTTTCTCCAGTTAAGTTATCCAGTATTGAAATAGTAACTATTTTACTCTTCTTTAAAAATTTCACTGCTGTGATTCTAAGCCAATCGATTGGGCCAATATTTGATGACCCATCATGATTGTATGCAAAAGTCTCGACTAGAATAAAATTACCACTTCTGCAAGTGTTTATAATGACGCAAAATTTATTGACAGTTCGTGTCGTTCCGGTGTTTGGTTGCAATTTTAGGTTCATTCGTGGTTCATTGCTGATGCAAAGTGGCAGTTTACGGCACCCGCAGCTGAAGCACCTGGAGCAAATTAATTTTTTTTGGTTGTTATAAAATATGCATATGTGTTAGCACCGATCGCGAATGGTAATCATCTATCGGGTTTAGTACCAATGCGTAGCGATATCGATCATAAAAATTGTTCAAAGATTCACAAAAGGTTCACTTGCTTGCTAACAATTTTTTGGCCAGTAATTAGCATAACAATCTTCTGTATAAAGTTACGACTGCCTCTATCCAAATTGTCCAAGTAATTTGTTTACTTTAGTGAATTCTATTCGTTCATTCTATAGCTCTCGTATCTTGGATACACCAGACAGACGTACTCGATATCTCGATGTGTGTAGCCTCGTTGGTCTTAAACTCTGAAGCACTCAAGAATCTAAATTCTGCTTTATGTGCTCTAACTCGTACACGTGATTTGATTTTACGCATAAACTTAATGCAGTGCCTTCAATTATAACTCTGCTATTGTACGCATTCTCTGTGACTTTGATCCTTGTATCATGACGAAGAAGCTACAAAATTCGTATACATTGAAATAGAGTTTTCTCTATTGGGATTTAATCAATATTAAATGATATTGTGTTCGTAAGAGGCATAGTGGTCGTACAGTAGAAAAGTGTTAAAATTTCATTTGGTTTCGTCAAAGCGTTCGGAAAACATTCATATCGCGAAGTGTTGTAAAATACACATTCTTTGCATCTCAAAAGGTAAAGGTTTGTAGGAGGTATTGGCTCTTAAAACGATCGATGCTATAGACCGTCCTAGTTTTACTTATTTCTTCAGAGAGACATATGAAGCTTCATTCTGTGTATGTCTTCGAGAGCATACCGACATTTCCTATTCTTGAAGGCGCTTACTTGTGGAGGAGCAACACGTATGGTGAGTTGTAATGAGCAAAGTTCAAATGTGCAGTTTTGTTTTTTCTCTCGTATTTCAAGACTTGTTCTCTTGGACAACGCTCGGCTGACTCATTGCAAATACGAAGACCTTCCCGCCCAATGTTTTCTATGCTGAGCCTCCTCTGTTTCTTCAACACACGTTCCTAATGCCGAAAGTAATTTATTGCAGCTACCGCACTGGTACTGTCATAATGTACATGGCGGTAAAAAAACAATGGCTGAACCAAAGTTATTAATTTTGCTATAATCACCGTAATTTACCACACTATAGTTTTCTGAATAACACCTCACAAATTTGAATAATTCACATTCAAATTTTGAACAATATAGTGGCATGCCTTCCTGAAAATCTGAGCGGTTTGAAGTTCCAATCATCAATTTGTATGTTCCAATAAAATGAAATGCTGTGAATTTTTGATCTGTGTTACTGAAAAGCTGGGATCTCTTCGACTGCTGCGTATGCTTATTTTCTCATTTTACAACTGCTAAACATTTTCAAAATAGTTCAGATCCATAAAGGATATGACGAAAATTTTCTTATCCTTAGCTACTTGCTTGTTGCCTTAAAGTAAAGGTATGAAGGGTTACGTTTATTTTCTGATGAACTGAACTGCAAGCAATTTGGGAATATGTTTTTGGCTGTTTTTAAATTTTTTCACTAGATTTCTTTGTGTGCTCTCGTTATTCTCGATTATATTAATCGTAATCTTAAAATGTTTCCGTGATTTTGTATGGAAAATAAAGGGTTAGAATTAACGATCTTCTTCGGACTGTTGACGGGTTAAAGTTGGCAATCAGTTTCAGAATATTACATGCATGAAATTAATAATTTTTTATAAAATATTTGAAAAGTTAACATTGAAAATTAGGTACCTGAGAGGTAGGGATGAATGCTGTGTATAGGGCGTGTTTCACTCAGACAAAGCCAATTTTCAGCTAACGCCTCCTCTTGTTCTTTCTTACATTGTAGCATGTAGTGTGGGCAGAGAAAATTAGAAACTCTTCCCGGTCATTTTCAAATAAACTTGGCACGTTATTGCATGAATTAGTTTAAGGTGACAGAAAAATGCTTGTGAGATTACAGATGTACAGATATTGTGGTGTACAGATATTAGGTGTTTTTTTTATTGAAATATATGCTCTAAAACCGAATAAAATTGATAATTATAAACATACAAGAAGGACTGGTGCAATAAGATTGAGGTGGTTAAGGGCTTTATGCTACATCTAACACATCGCTCACTTAAGAGTGAACATAATCGTCCACCTCCTTAAGAAGAAAATCCCTGAGAAAAAAAAACTCGGTACACCTTTTTTATGAGTATGAAGCCGTTAGGTGCGATTTATAATTTTAATAGTAGACCCACACGTGAAAAATTTCGTGTTTTTTACCGTTTTTTTTCGTTTGATTTATCTGTGGACGCGGGCTTTGCGAAGGAGTTTCCTCATTGAAGGATGTGCCTTTGGTATCCACAATACAATGCTTACAATACATGTATACCCTACCGAATTTTTTCCTCTCCTAATCTTTAAGAGCGTGACAGAGAGATGGACCAAGGAAGCAACCAAGCAACAAATAGTGTATCTACATTTACACTACATAATAGACAGTGTATCTCCATCTCTCTCTTTTTGTCTGTGTGTGTCCGTCCCATTACTTCCTATCTATTACTGAAGAACAATTATTGAACTGAAATCAGAACGGGTATGCATGTATCAAGCATTTTATTGTGGATACCAAAGGCGCTGAATCACAATAAAATAGTTAATATTTTCTGTTATCAGCTTTCTTCTCTTACATTGCCATGTTATCGGTGGATAAGATATATCATAGAATGGAAGTTCTGTATGCATTCATAAAAAATATTCAGATTCTGATTGTATCACGGGTAAAACTTAAAAATATATTTTATTTCATTGATATTTAATTTTATATTTTTTAAACCAAGGAATTTCAACAGGTACTATTTGGGCCATGTTATCGGTAGATATGATACAGATTGGAAGGTCTGTATACATGAAACTAAAGTATTAATTTAAAACACAATAATTCGTCGTATATCTTTGATACATTTATCTTCACAATAATTTCAAATTGGTCGAATCTAAATCGTGGAATTTCCACGGAAACTGTCTAGTTATTATACCGTATGTCCCACAAAAACCCGAACCGAGTATTTATTTTCCCGTATCAGTAATACCATCATTCGACTTATTGCATGTTTTTTCTAAAGATTAATTTTCAGGGATAATTTTGCTAGAAATTAAATGCTTATGGTATTCTTATGATGGTATTACTGATACGGGTCATACGGGTTCGGGTTTTTGTGGGACATACTGTATAGTGGAATAAATGGATCCACAATATAGTGGATATGATCGTTTGAGTATTCACCCAATGTTTCTAAGTTATTTGGAGAAGAAAACTATCGCACCACTCCACTAATTACATCGATGTACTTACTGAATAAACTTAGTGAATTAATCCTTTTTCAGTGATACTGAGATGAATTTGTTTCCTTCTTTATCATTTTTCTGGAATAGTATAGAAAAGTTTTTTTAAAATCGAATTTTTCTTGAAGATTAACTTTTTTCCGTTTTCCGCTAAGTGAAAGATGGATAATTTTTACTGCCCCCCTTCACTCCCCACATGTTTTGGAAGCTCTCGTGCGTGCATAGATGTGCGTGTAATGCTCGTAGCAAACATACAGGGTGTGCAAAAACATATATTCATTTTTAAAGGGCTGTGGTTTGAATACTACTGGTGCTAGGAAGCAGTGACAAGCCTCATTCGATAGAGCAATAACTAAAGTTTTATTTTTAGTCTGAAAACGTTATATACTTGAAGTATACCGGTAGCATTCAAACTACAACATTTAAAGTGTATACATTTTTTGGGGACACCCTGTATTAATCATTGTAAAGAGCTCTAATTTCTTATTTTTGAACTTTCAAGTTTTACTCCATAACAGTATATTAAAAAATTATGATTTTAAAAGAAAATGTCATTTAAGAGAGTTAAATGTAGCAAAATAAAATAACTGGACACATTACTTAAAAAATGTGCGAATAAAACTATTTTAGATAGAATAATAATTTTTACTACATAATGTTGCTGAATACATTGATCTCATTAATGATGCATAATTTAATGAATTAGGATCAATGGTAACGCAATAAAAATACCAGGAAAGGGAACCTAGGTTTTTACGTTTTGGGACATTCAGTTTATCTTCAGTTTACCCTTAAATAATATCTTTTTTTTGTGTCGCATTTTTAGCACGCTACTAACATTTCTCTGTAAGTAAAAAAATTCAGTAACGTCCCAGAAAAAAATACGGGAGGTATGAGCACTTGCTGCATGACGTTTAACGTAGCGTAACAGCAACAGGTAGCAACAAACGCGAGACTGACTTACCTGTTGTCCGGGACCGCGGGTATGGGAGTAGACGCTCCTCTCGTCTCAGACCTGCTGGTATCTACTCTACCTCCCACCACCAGCCTGTCAGCCCACATGTGACCACTCTTAGAGTGCTAGATAGTTCCCGTGGGAATTCCACGGCTTACATTTGATAACTTCCAATTTATAATTATATACAGTTTGTTGCTTGCTTGTTGCATGGTCCGTCTTCCTGTCACGCTCGTAACCATTTAGATAGGAGAAAATTTGGTAGGGTTTATATGTTTTGTGAGCATTGTAGTGTGGATAACAAAGGCACATCCTTCAATGTGAAAACGCCTTCGCAAAGCCCGCGTCCACTGGCAGACCATTCGAAAAAAATCAGTAAAAAACTCGTAAATTTTCACGTGTGGGTCTAGTAGTGTGAAGTTATTATAAAGACGAATGTATCAGAGATTTGCAACAAATTATTGTGTTTTAAATGAATGTATACAGAATTTCCATCTTGTATCTTCTCTACTGATAACATGGCGTGAATAGTACTCATGGACATTCCGCTGTTCAAAAGTGATAAAATCAAGGATCTATGAAATAAAAAAAACATATTTAGTTTTCCCCGTAGTGTTCAATCCGAACCTGGATATTTTTCATGAATATATACAGAAGTTCCATTACGTATCTTATCTACTGATAATACGGCCATGCAGGAGAAGTTAAATAGCAGGAAAAAATGGCGTATTTTATAGGAATCCGGCGCCTTTGGTATACACAATACAATACAATGCTTATGATACACGTGTACCCGTTCTGACTTCAATTCAATAATTTTTCTCCTGTAATAGATAAGTAATTGGACGGACACACACAGATAGAGATAGATATGGAGGTACACTGTGTATTATATAAGTAGGCACATACATTCTAAATTTAGAGGAGCAAAAACCTTGCTATCGCAGTACTATTATACTTGCGTCCGTCTGGCACATTCTCGTACTTGACCATTTCTCGGAACGTGTCCACCGTTTTACCTCGAAGTTGTGGGAAGTACATAGTTCGCATTCCTCTCATCTGATCATTTCCTTACAATGATACGCCACTTTAAGCCCCCCCTTCTGCTGAAACTTGCTCGTTATATCGACACACCTAAGCGTGTTGTTTCACACCAAACCTCCGAAGATGAATTTGATGTTTGATGCTGAATTTTCTGATTCAGTTCTAACACTGTTGGTCGTACGTATCATAGTTTCCCTCTTATTGCGTGCGCTGCTAAACGCACGTGCACTCGCCGACACAGGGACTATTCGTGCTAGTATTGCGAAGGACCGCGACCTGAGCCAGAGCTGCTGCACAGTAGCCAGCTCCGTAACATCGAGTTACAGTCTTGGTCTCCTGGTCCGCATCAACTTTTTTCCTACCGTCTCCTAATTTCAGCCTTTAGCTTAACTGCCACAAACTGCCGATACTGCTGGCGGTGGTTGCCTGCCATCCAAGAGGCTACTGGCAACATACCTGCGCTTGCTGGGCGTTCTTCTCATGGCTCGTTATGAGTTGTAACATTCTGGATGTTAGTTATGTAGTAGCTCATAATCATATAGCTTTATACTGATGGTTCCCCTATGTGTCATGCTTTCAAATTTGATCTTTGCTTGTTAAAAGAGGTGACACCGAGTGTGGCTTCCAACCAGAACATCTTGAATTCTGTATGTTGTCAAGTAAAATTAGAGAATCTAAAAAATCGTGTTTAATGGAATATTTTATTTCGGAAAGCAAGTATTTGTAATTTCGTTTCGAAATTTGACGATCTTACTTATTAGCAACTTTTTTATGTTCATGAATGGGTATTTTCAGCGCTGTATATTTCCGGTACATGTTGCGTGTCGGAAGGGTTTAATGTTTTTAAATTTTTATTATTAATTTCAATACGGAGGATTCTTACTGTGGTGAAAAATAAAGACAGAGTTGAAAATCATTACCATAAATGTGTTATCATTTTTTAATATTAAGAAATGTGACTTCCATCTTCGCAATTTGTTCGTCATCAGATCTTTTTTTTTTGTTCATAATGGGAGCAAACGTGTTATGATGGTGCGAAAAAGTTTAAATGTCCAAGTTTCTGACACTCTTTAGTATGAAATAAAACGAAACGTGGTTCAGGAGCTCAATCTCGAAGGGTTTGTAGCTTTCAAAACGTAATCAGCTTGCAAACTAAGTTACATAAAGTGCGATGTTCCAGGTGCTGAAAATTGTACAAATCGTTGCGATTAGGACGCTGCTGTAGTGTGCTCTGTGGTGGATACTCTCACATTAATGTTTACGATTATGACTCTAAATTGCTGTTCTATTATGATTAACGAAGCAGGCCAAGATACAATACACCAAGATACTATATGCGATACCAGAGTTCTGTCGAGTTCTTGAAGCGTTTCTGATCTGCCATATTCTAATATGCGCAGGCAGTTTTTGGGATAAAAAGGCACTCCAAAGGGCTTTCGGCGCCCAATATACCGATGTGTATAAACAGTTCTATGGGTAAAAATCATCGACGCCCTTTAGATTTACACTACGTCGATGCATGGGCAGTTATAACAGGAAAAATTTCGTTTTGGTCAAGGATCAGGGAAAGCCGTGTATCACAGTGTGCAAAACGCAATAGCTATAATTAAATTTGTCAGTTTTCTTAGAATTTAATATTTTTCGTGATTAGTTTACCTCGGGCTGTGTTTTTCAAATGTTTTTCACTTTTCCTATGGTAAATATTTAAGGATTAGGGTTCACAATCTTCTTCGGAATATTAAAGGGTTAAACTAACAATCTACAGCAAATTGTTAGATGGCTGAAATTGAAAAGTCTGCCTCAGAATATTTGAAAAGTTACATTTAAAAATTATTTTCAGAATATTGAACAGTTACAATTAAAAAATAGCTGTAGAATATTGCAGGGACCAAATTAGCAATCTGCGTAATATCTAAGAGATAAATTTAATAATCGGCTGTACAAGAATGAAGGGATGTAGAATCAATAATCTATACAATATTGAAGGCTTGTAGGATTAATAATTTAGTAATATTGAAAGAATATAGAATTAATAATCTGCTGTGCAATATTGAAGGGATAAAAAATTAATAATCTGCTATGCAATAACTACTTATCTTTGTTTACATACGTGCTATAGATTCTCGACGTTATTATTAGTTTCTAATGTAACAAGCGATGACTTGTACGGCTTTTCAAATTGAAAAAGTCATGGGATTACCGTCCAAGGAAGTAATGGTTAATAAACTACTATTACGATATGAAGGTAATTAATTAACTTTCATCGGTAATAATCTGCTTTATTTTCATATTCTAGCATATTAGTTTACTATTGATACACGACAAAATTCTTTTAGGTATAAATATCCCCTACTAGATTGCACAGAAATTGTTACTCTGCGTCTTATCTTGATGTAGCCAAGCCTGATAGAGTTCCAAACTCACAGCATCGTTGGAAATTGTTGTTCAGTAGGCCAGTTGCTGCCACGTCGATGCATTAAGGCAGCAGCTGGCATTTGTTATAGCGTTTAATCTGGACAAGGGCGTGCTGGATCCAGACCTCAAATTATATGGCGACTACAATAATGTGGGGCCGTGCACTCTACGCGCTACCGGCTGCCACACAAAATTGTCATGCATGTACTACGCCAGCCAAACCTCGTCAATAATATCAAAATGGCCCATGTTTTTAATGAAAGCTTGCCAAATTTTGCTCGTGGATATGGTGCATTTTTTTCTAATTCTGTCCAGGTGATGGAAGGCGCCTTCGTAAATGTAGCGAGAGACTGAACGACGATTTATGAATGTCTATCTCTAGTGAGGATTGTCATATACAAATTGACCTTGGATAGTTTATTGGGACTTGCGCTCCTCAAGATTTGATATTTTCTAAGATCTTAGTGGAAGCGTTCTAAAATATCTACGTCAGTTTATCTTCGAAACTGTAAAACTCAAATATGCCCATAGATATTAAGCTCACAAAAATCAATTGACGTTTGCTACAGAAGGCACAGAGACTCTTTTCAGGTTTAGTTGTTAAGCTTCTTTTTTCCTCCTCTTCTGTTGTGAAGGTGGCTTGCGTGCAGCTGGCTTCTTGCTCAAGTGTTTTAGATGCTGAATTCTAGATATAATATAGAGATAGAATAAGTAGAAGCGAATTACTGAAATGAAGTAAATGTGGGTATCATCCAGTGATGAAATAAGTTCAGGTATAGTCAAAAGTTAACTAAGTTTAGGCACATTGAAGAATAGAATAGAATAGAATAGAATAGAATAGAATGAGGCTATAGGAACGAACCATCTGGCCCATTCTTGGGTCGGATAATTACTTCGATAATTATTCGGTTGTTTTACCCAAGTCCCATGCCGTATTTCTAGCTGCGTCAACCATGTCGGCAGAGGGATTCGAACCCGGGTCTTTCCGCTCGCAAGCAGATTCGCTCACCAGTCGACCAAGCTGGTGATGGAAAATAAGTATAGTTATTTTGCATAGCTTAATTCAATTTTAGAATAATGCTACAATAATTACAGCAGCTCACTCATGCAAAGACCAGGAGGTGCATAACAATTTTTTCTTTTATTTGAAATAATTTAAGCAGAATTTCTACGTTGTGACGGATAGTGGAGAGGTGTCATTAATTTATTGCCTGTATAATCAAAATAGATTTTATGAATTGATGCTTATGAATTTAGCGTTTATGTTCAATTATGATTTTATTCCAAGAGAGCTGTCAGCAATTGATTCTTACAAAAAAATATCATAAAGTTCAATAACGATGTTATTGGTCAAAATTCAATTTATTACCGAATTTCATTACTTTATTTATTGTGGATTGTTTCTGCAGCATACACACTCACGAGTTACGTGGCATATTGAGAGACGTCAGATGACTGTACAACGTAAATGGAGAATATTTAACTTATCTCACTACAGGAAAAATTGGTTTGGCTTCTCAAAGAAATAGCAATTTGCTTACATGTTTCACATCGTTCAAAATAAATTACATACTTGAAGTTTCATGTTTCGCTCATCTCACAATTTTCTCTGAATTTCAAGTACATTAGAGACCCTATGTTCTTACAAACACTCATTTTGTTAGAATGTTCACTGCTAATTCTAAAAGGATTGTACTTTTGTTACTCTTTATGATATGAGTCTAAACAGTGTTCGTAGCTTCGTTATTAATTACCAGACATGACGAATAGTAAACCTTGATTGTTTATCATCTCATATAGTCATCTTTGTAATTTAATATTTTTTAAAATTGTTTGACAATTTTTTTGTACATTTTTGTGAAGTTTCTACAAAATTAAACGCTGTGAAAATGGCTATAACCGAATTTCTTTTATCTTAAATTTTCTTTATTTTATCTTTTGTATTCTCTATTGGGGTATTTTGTTTTGAGTTTTTAAGCTTCATTTTATGTTTCAAAAGTGTATTATCTACCCCTTACAACTTAAATATCACTGATCTTCGAACAACGTAAGTTCAAGTCTTCGGCGAGTATATCACTGTCCGAGCGCACTGGTTAACCATTGTGTAGTCTGAATTTTACACGCTTGACTGCCATTTAGTAGCTCTATTTTTACCTAGATGTCTAGTAAACCCAATAGAAGCAATGCTAGGTGTAAAACTTTTGTTCCTGAGTAGACTCTGAAAGTCATGTTGCCAGCTAATAGTACTCAAGGTAGAAGGATGGCCTAGCTTTAATCGCATTCATTACTTTTAAATCAATGCATCAAAAATATCATGCAACCTAGTTAATACACCTAGTTAAGGTTTCTGTTACCAGTGATGGGCCGTCGTGTATCTGAATCATCGTTTGTCAATGGATTCCGAAAATAATGGTATTGTTACCGTAGAGTTTTCATGATCCTCTGTGGGGGGGAAAAAGTGTTCGTTTTTAGTTTTATACCGATACTTATTACTATGTACTTTTTTATTACCTAAAAGTATGCATCCAGCGGAGATAACCGATGGATTTATCGATGATTTCACGTGTAATTTTCTATTTATTGATAATATTTGTGAGGCTGCATTCCGTAGAGAAGCATTGCAATAAATGGAATATACTTCTCACACGTACTTAGTAAGGTTCTCTTTTCATGTGAGGTTATTGTTATGAACTAATACGTTCATAAGTAATTCATAGGAAATATAGAAGGCTTTATGAGATAATGTCATTATTGAATGGCCGATAAGTACAAATGTCATTTGATAGACTAGCAGTTAGAGGAACTACTCGTGCATTGATGATAATAATTCCTCCAAGGAAATTAGTCTGGGATTTGTAGTAGTCCTGAGTTTCACTGAGAAAGAGGCATTATGACAGGCTCCGTCTTAGGTAGTGCATCACGGGAAATTAGTGTAACTAATTGTAATTCTATAGCCACTCGGCACCGAAGAAGAATCACTTGTCGAAAGACCTGTTCTGGATTTAGGTTTGTTGTTAAATGAGTCTTGTTTTTTTTTCTACTCTCTTTTTATCGCTTTAGGAAGGCAGGCTATCTGCGTAATACCGCCCTCCTGTGCAAATGTTTTTGAATTACTCGAGTCCTCAAATTTTTTATCTCTATACAAGACTCCATCCCACAAGTTTAACACTTTCACGACCAAATTCTTTTCATACTGATCAAAATATTTTGTGAATTACCACTTGTCTTTACTAATCGCTATGTAATTTTGTCGTAATTTTGAACGTAACATTTAGAATATGGGACTAATGGAAGCTGGATATCACCAGCTTGGTCGACTGGTGAGCGAATCTGCTTGCGAGCGGAAAGACTCGGGTTCGAATCCCGCTACCGACATGGTTGACGCGGCTAGAAATACGGCATGGGACTTGGGTAAACAACCGAATAATTATCGAAGTAATTATCCGACCCAAGAATGGGCCCGAAGGTTCGTTCCTATAGCCTCATTCTATTCTATAATGGGAATGATTTTAAAAGTTTGTTTGGGACATATTAACTCAACGGTAGCGAAAGGGTTGAGGCTTTTCGTACGGAAACTGTTTAAATACACTTTTATGTATAGATACTGATAGCGCTCCTTGAGGGATAGGTAAGATTCATGTACCTTACTTTAAGGGCATACGTACATACATAGTCAGTTCAGCTCTGAAATGAACGAGAGCAGATTTTTCAGTTTAACAATTGTTCTTAAACTTGCATGAAAATTCCATTTACAAGAGCCTTGTGAATTCAGTGGCCATGTTTTATGCTCTTATGAAATTGCAGTGCATTTGTTAAGGCCGCTGACCTGCTTGTCATACCATGCCTCTTTGTCGTTATTTTAAGATGCTTGTGCTGGTTCGACCTGCTGATAACTTACTGGTAATCAACGAGTTCTCAGCCAATCCAGACATCCAAATCTTTCGCTTCTGTTGCGCAACCACCGTCACTGCAATTAAGATTAAATCTTCAATAATATATTAAAAGTAACTCATATTAGAGCAAGACAATTTCTGTCGAACTTTATTTTTACTAAATAATTTCTGTTCAGCGTCCTCCAACTTTTACGATATAAGAACGATTGCTCAAATTGTTCGCTTTGTTCGTCATATTCGTGTAATGATAAAGGCAGTTTACGTTCGGCCTAAAATGTAGGCGATCAGAGACCATTAGTCGCTGGAGGTTGATGGGTTCTACTGATGATGACAGACGAGTTCCTCTCTCATTAATCTTGCGCGTTCACTTCTTGCCCATCTGGGCAACCTTTTGCGTGTTTCAGAAGCATTACTTTTTACATGTGTACTTGTGGAAAGTTTACTTCCGTAAATCAATTTAGACGTAAAAAGGGTATTTCGACTCCATATTTATTTGAAGCCCAAATGAAAGTATGAAGGGTTATGCCTTTTTGGAGGTTCTACCTGTAACTTTCAAGTACTTTTGTGGACGGGCATGGGCTTTGCTGTTAGCTAGCTGATCATAAAGTTATTATGAAGTAACAAAAAGATTATATACTTTTTATAAACTTTTTTCATTCACACGTTATCTATTATGACCTTTTCATTAAAGATATTTTTTCCTCTCGAGTAGATCAGCGGGATAGCGAATAAACAATTTATCATCTCACAAAATCAGTATTTTTTACGTGTCGTGTAAATTACAACGAAGGAACCTGTTTTAGATTTAACAAAATTGCAATATCTGTCAAAGCCAACCTGTAAACTGCCTCCGACCAAAGCGTTTTGTGTAATTTTTCGAAGCATTGTTGTTACATGGGATATGTACTGTGTAAAAACGAATAAGTTGATACATTTATGAACTTCAATCAAATATCTCAGTTTCGTTTCTCAGCTTTCGCAAGTGTATAATAAGCAAACTGCGCTTTTGAATAAATTAGCGTCAGAAGCTGGGAAAAGAAATATGCTACATCGACGAACAAGTTACACTTTTTGTGGAAGAACTACGTACATTGAATTGATTTGAAACTATTGAATAAAGTTCGAGTAGCATATCATGAGGAAAATGGCTTGAAAAGTACTCTGCAAATCATAGTTTATGGTCCACGAGTTTCCTTAACACTATGATTGCTGGGCCTCTCTTACTCTAGCAAATTGAATACTTGTGAGTACACATTTTGCTTTCTCTTAATGTATAAGTTCTGTATTCTTTTTACCCAGTGATAATTTTGCAGTTTGTCAGCACGCCACTGTAACGCATGCGAGGATTTAAGCAGCAGAGGGTTGGGCAGATGTACACTTAAAATATAGCTTAGGAATACGACTATAGGGATTGTGATTAATTGAATATTTATCTCAATGCTATGTGTGATAAATCTGGAAATCATCATTCATGAGGAACTTATGCAAGAAAAAGCATATGCACTGTGACCACTATTGGTTTACGCTCTACCGCATGGGACTTTGTAGCAACCCATGAATGTACCAAACGGCTCGTTCATGTTGCCAAATTTTATTGCACGCGGCAATCTTGACTAATTAATCAAGAAAGGTGTACCGGACGCCCTTCTTTAGCTTCCCAGCATCTTGTGAGAGAAATGCACCGATTGTATCCATGAATCTCGCGTTTCGAGGATCATCTGCACATTTGAAGTGCTTTCTTTGTCTGGGCCTTCTTTTTAATGTGCGTGCAAGCTGTGAGTGACTGTTTACTCGTACTTAGCTTTTTACGGATGACAGCGCTGCATAGATATATTTACAGTTTAATCTGAATTTATTCATGTTGCTTGGTATTTAGTTTTTTTGCATTCATTGTGTTTTTAATATAAGTGCATTGAAATTTCGTAAGGACTTTCTCTAGCACGTGAATATGAATTGAATTTTCCTCCATATTCCTGCTGTTAAGGAGAGTGACAAGCAATCTTACTGATTTTCTTGAAGCTCAAAATATTTCCTGCAGTTTATAAACTTACTAAGTTTCTTGTGTTTTTACCATGGCAGTTTACTGAATTGGCGTCAATTTTACGGTCTCATGGATTTCGTTGCGATTTCGTTGCGATTTCGTTTGTATAACTAGATGGAACTGAGCGTTAAAAGTAGCTCACATTGTATGGTATAATTTGGTCTTTTGGTGCTGGAACTCCAGAGCACAATGCTAATGATTATCTCACGCAAGTCTTCCCTGATGGGCCTGGATGTCGGTGGGCATGTGTATACAAAAATAGCCTTGTTTTTCGTCGTTGCAAAAAGTGTTCACTGTGTAAGTCCGAACCAGAGTGGAGTTCTTCAAAGTTTGATCGATATTAATTGGACCTAGAAATGACAGGTTAATATGAGCTTTTTGTCGGCGCGACTTGCGCTCTGCCTTCGAGCTCAGTTTTTTCGTTTCGAGATCAGCACTTACGTCTCGTGTGTGCAGTTTAATTGCATTAATAATTTACGATTGGTTTTTACGCATGTTTGATAACCATGTTGATGACATTAGTTGGCTCTGCTATTGATCGTTTTGTCATGTTGTTTTGTGACTAACGCGTTCTAATGGTACAATGACCACTTCCTTGCGATCACCTAACTATCTGCACTGCTATTCTCAATTTTATTACGTGTCTTAAGAAAAGTAGTTGAGATCATAGAAGCCCATGGCTTCATCACTCCAACATTTCAACCGAAGTGAAACATCAACAGTGATGAACCTACCATCAATTCAGCAATGCATGTTAAATCGGTTTTATATTTATTTCCTCTTTGCATATTTTTGTGACCCGTTACTGTAAAAACTCATGGAGAAGCAATGTAAGTGAGATTTACTAAAGTGAAGGAGCTGAGTTTTGCTCCAGTGAAGGAACACTCAGATTTTGAAGCCAACGAATAAATAATTTCTCAAAGTTACCTCTAGCCGTGTTGAATGATGAAAGTGTGGTGCAGGAGTTAACTCTTCGTTTCCGTGTTGGGTTTCAGTAAACTAGATTTTGATGTTTTCTTTTCATTTACTTAGAAGAAGCTGATGTACGTATCTGCCTCGTGCACTTTAAGGCATTTTGTTTCTTTTTATTTCTTTTTCTGACTTCACCTTTTCGTTTCCTCACGCTGTCAACTTTTTTCGGTCAGTAGAAGAATAAACTTAGTTTTACTTTAACAACAGATTTCATTGGCGTGCAAGTTATTAGATCCGGAAAATTAGGTCTGAAAAGCAATTACAATTATGATGTTATTCACTACAGTCAATACAATTTGCTACGTAGCTTGTTATCATTAATTCTTATATTTTTATACGTTAAATACAGGGTGTCTCAAAAAATGTACTCACCCTTTAACCGTTGCTAACATGCTGTCTTCTTTGTGTTGCAGGTGTGAGGTTCAAACCTTTGCGAACATGATTCTTTAATCACATTTAATCATGTTTGCAAAGGTTCGAACCTCACACCTGCAACACAAAGAAGACAGCATGTTAGCAACGGTTAAAGGGTGAGTACATTTTTTTGAGACACCCTGTAGATTTAGAACCTAATTTCTTCATATTTTTAGGCATCACTTTGTATTATCGTCATTTCACATTTGCAGATGTGAGTGAAGGCGGGGGCGGTGGTGAGGACTGCGATGACAGCGAAGGAGGCGGTGTGTCCCCGCTGAGGACATTTTCCCCCAGCGGGCTCGAAGGGAGTCGACTAGCTCCATGCACCTCCCCTGGGCTTTATGTTAGTATCCTCGACATCACTTTGTGCTCTGGTGGTTTTTGTTTATTCATGTTGTATGTAACCATTTTAATATTTGTGTTCGATTTTTACGCGCGAAATTAGGGTTTTGGACTTGTTACAATGTTTTAGAATAGAATAGAATATAGAATAGAATGAGGCTATAGGAACAAACCTTCTGGCCCATTCTTGAGTCGGATAATTACTTCGATAATTATTCGGTTGTTTTACCTAAGTCCCATGCCGTATTTCCAGCTGCGTCAACCATGTCGGCAGCAGGATTCGAACCCGGGTCTTCCCGCTCGCAAGCCTATTCGCTCACCAGTCGACCAAGCTGGTGATGTTAGGTTTAACCCACACACAAGTTAGGTTTAACCCACAGGCACAAGTTAGGTTTAACCCACAGGCACAAGTTANGTAAGGGGTAGATAATACACTTTTGAAACATAAAATGAAGCTTAAAAACTCAAAACAAAATACCCCAATAGAGAATACAAAAGATGAAATAAAGAAAATTTAAGATAAAAGAAATTCGGTTATAGCCATTTTCACAGCGTTTAATTTTGTAGAAACTTCACAAAAAATTACAAAAAATTATACAAACAATTTTAAAAAATATTAAATTACAAAGATGACTATATGAGATGATAAACAATCAAGGTTTACTATTCGTCATGTCTGGTAATTAATAACGAAGCCACGAACACTGTTTAGACTCATAACATATAAGTAACAAAAGTACAATCCTTTTAGAATTAGCAGTGAACATTCTAACAAAATGAGTGTTTGTAGGAACATAGGATCTCTAACGTACTTGAAATTCAGAGAAAATTGTGAGATGAGCGAAACATGAAACTTCAAGTATGTAATTTATTTTGAACGATGTGAAACATGTGAGTAAATTGCTATTTCTTTGAGAAGCCAAACCAATTTTTCCTGTAGTGAGATAAGTAAAATATTCTCCATTGACGTTGTACAGTCTTCTGACGTCTTTCAATATACCATGTAACTCGTGAGTGTGTATGCTGCAGAAGCAGTCCACAATAAATAAAGTAATGAAATTCGGTAATAAATTGAATTTTGACCAATAACATCGTTATTGAACTTTATGATATTTTTTGTAAGAATCAATTGCTGACAGCTCTATTGGAACAAAATCATAATAGAACATAAAAGCTAAATTCATAAGCATCAATTCATAAAATCTATTTTGATTATACAGGCAGTAAATTAATGACAACTCTCCACTATCCGTTACAACGTAGAAATTTTGCTTAAATTATTTCAAATAAAAGAAAGAATCGTTATGCACCTCCTGGTCTTTCCATGAGTGAGCTGCTATAATTATTATAGCATTCTTCTAGAACTGAATTAAGCTATGTAAAATAACTATACTTATTTTGCTCTTCAATGTGCCTAAACTTGGTTAACTTTTGACTATACCTGAACTTATTTCATCACTGGATTACACCCACATTTACTTCATTTTAGTAATTCGCTTCTACTTATTCTATCTCTATATTATATCTAGAATTCAGCATCTAAAACACTTGAGCAAGAAGCCAGCTGCACGCAAGCCACCTTCACAACAGAAGAGGAGGAAAAAAGAAGATTAACAACTAAACCTGAAAAGAGTCTCTGTGCCTTCTTTAGCAAACGTCAATTGATTTTTGTGAGCTTAATATCTATGGGCATATTTGAGTTTTACAGTTTCGAAGATAAACTGACGTAGATATTTTAGAACGCTTCCACTAAGATCTTAGAAAATATCAAATCTTGAGGAGCGCAAGTCCCAATAAACTACCCAAGGTCAATTTGTATATGACAATCCTCACTAGAGATAGACATTCATAAATCGTCGTTCAGTCTCTCGCTACATTTACGAAGGCNAAAGGACTCTGGGGAGAGTAAAATACAATACCCATGATGAAACAGGAGTGCATAACCAGTGAAACTAGCTACTTATCTACTCAACAATAGTATAAAAAACAAGTTTTTTTAAAATTTTACATACATTTCATGTGCCTCAACTCTTTACTCTTCAAACTAGTATGCATTGCGATGAACATGAACCATCATTTACTTAGCACACAAATATTCATCTGACGTCAGGAACCAAACTAAATATTTGAGCTCAAAGATGAGTTCAAATTATTGTCAAACTTGAAGTGAGAATGGTATGTTTTGCTGGGCTGGTTTGATGATGAGAAATACAGGGTGTCTCAAAAAATGTACTCACCCTTTAACCGTTGCTAACATGCTGTCTTCTTTGTGTTGCAGGTGTGAGGTTCGAACCTTTGCGAACATGATTAAACGTGATTAAAGAATCATGTTCGCAAAGGTTCGAACCTCACACCTGCAACACAAAGAAGACAGCATGTCAGCAACGGTTAAAGGGTGAGTACATTTTTTTGAGACATCCTGTATGCCCTCCCTTCAAGGCGCAAGGCTTCTACTTTCACATCTCCATAGGTTTAACTCTTCCTCTTCCAAGCTTAGTATCCTAATCCCCCTTTATGTGAACGTAGCTCGGTTTTATATCGCATACTTTTCTCTCCTGTTTCTTTCATTTTTGCTGTGGCTTGATGCTTTCTAACACTCCTGAATGTGTCGTTGTTGAGCCTGTGCTGCGCGGCTTTATTAGTCTAGCGCGCCGCGACGCTGTGCTGTTTCCGCGTGTTGAACGCTGGGGCTCAACATATGAAGCACATGCATATGCTTCATAACATGCTTCATCACACGTATGCTTCATAACATGCTTCACTACGCGCCAAACACGAGTAAATTCATGAGAGAAACCTTGACTCTTCGAGAGGGACACAGGACGCTCCGGAGAAAAAAACAATTAGTGCTGTTCTGGTAACGGTCGACTTTATCGCGGATTGGGCGGAGCTATCACAGGGGTTTAGAAACCTACTTCACACTATCGGTCGAAAAGAGGTAGATTGGAAAAGGAATGACACGAGGAGTACCCTGGTATAAAACGTTAGGGACGCTGAGAGGAAGAGGGGCTTGAAGGTAAGTTTTACGATGGAAGGTGCGTGACCTGCTGATAGCCATGTAGAGGGAAACTTGAAGGCAGATTTGAAGAGGCATGAC